>JAPFFP010002202.1:0-18001 GCA_026153255.1 Solanum medicagineum
ATCTTCTTAAAGGCATGTCAAAGGTAGAAATCTCTTATAATATGTATAGAAAGCGCATAGATATAGGTTGGTTCTCCTAAGCCTTATCGGCAACGGGTTCCAGTCCGCTCTAACGGGACTTTGGGGTGTGACTACACCATATAAATAGTGCCTCCAGATTTTGAACGCAAACACTACCACCGCCAACTATAAGTTGTTCAAAGGCTTGTAACCGATGAGAAGAATAAACAATAACCTAACCTCACTACATGAATATACAGCTTAACCCAATATGAGATGCATCACAATGCACAACAAAGCTGCAACGACCCCAAACAGTACCCGAAAACGTGCCTCGGAATGCTCAAAATTTTAAATTTCATATATCTCAAAATCTGTTTGCTATTTCAAAATACGACTTTATATTCTTGTTCAGGGGGTCCAAATAAGGTGAAAAAGGGTCTAATCCCAATTTAAAAGCGAAAGATTAGCAACTATGAAATTCCAAGAACATAATTTCCAAAGGGGTTTTCACGACCACCTCGCGACGCACCCCAGTTCATTTGGGGACTTTTTTTTTTAGTTCGGTCCAAGAATTCTTAGTCTTGGGCCTAAGTGTTCCCAAACATGATTTTACCTATACTTAGCAAAATTTCACCCTCATATCATCTTAATCGTTTCCCAATACTCACTCAAACACTTAGTCATATTTTCACTCCCCAAACTCAAGTCCCAAACCCTCATCCTAAGCTAAGATTCTCCTTCAAGGTTCTTCTTCAAGCTTCAAGTCTCCATCTCCAATCTTCATCAAGTTCATCTCTAAGCTAAGGTATGTGGGTTTCTTTCATGGGTTCCTTTCACCCATGATACCCAAGCCTCCTTTTACTCAATTTGTATGATTTAAAGTTAATTTACAAATAGGTCTTTATTATTATGAAATTCACTGCACACTATGTTAAAGCTATGTAATATTGTGACTGTTTTGCTATGTTTTGAGCTATAAATCTTTGATCTATTATAAGATTTGAGAAGGGGTTCTGATGCATATTTCTAGAGGGTGTTACAAGGCGTTGATTGATGGTTTTACAATAGATTTTCTTGCATGATTTAATCTCTATATTTCAAGGTTTTATACTAGCATTACACACCCTCTAAGTGTTTGTTAAAATGTCCAGATATGGTTTCTTGAGGAGTTGAAGGTCTAAAGCATGAGATATGATATGATAGACTATCTAATGATGAGATAAGCTTATGTATACGATATATTCTATATAAAGTGTTGCATTAGACCATGCTCAATCCGAGTGACCTAGTTGAGGGGTTAACATCTCAACCACTGGGGTGATGGGCACTATCATCACTAACCTTGATGAGGGATTTGTACCTCACACACTAGGGTGATGGGTGCTATCATCACTAACCTTGATAAGGGGTTTGTACATCACACAATAGGGTTATGGGTGCTGTCATGACTAACCTTAGTAACGAGGGGTTTGTACCTCACACACTAGGGTGATGGTGCTATCATCACTAACCAACCAAGGGGTTTGTACTTAGGAAATATAGCTTGCTCTCTTCTACACACATGATATTCTATATGAGCATAAATTACTTAAGAATGTTTTACTTATACATTGCTCATACATGTCAGATTGTTATAAGTATGCCTATTGCCTATCGTTGTGCATTTTGATTATGATGTTCAATTCTTGTCTACATTGCATCCTACAACCTTAGTACATTCAAACGTACTAACGCATATTCTATGCCTACAGGTTGTCACCATGTAGGAACCGGTGCCCAAGTTGATCATCCTCCTCCACGTGGCTTCAAGCTAGTTGGTGAGTCCTCCACTTCGAGGACCTTAGTCTATGTTTCTCCTATTATGTATTGAGACTTTATTCTTTATTGTCTACTTTGACTATGAGGGTGTAACCCGGTTACTTTGTCTTGCCCCCCCCCCTCTTATCTATGTATAGAGGTGTTTGTTGAACATGTTATGTATCTATGCTAAGAGCCTTAACTCTATTGTTCTTGATGTCTATGATATAAGCTTGTCTTTTGTCTCTTGATTATGATGTTGTGCAAGCTTTCCCCTAGTCCTGTTGCCCCTATTCTTATTCTTTAATGTTGTATCTACTGCTTCCGCGACCAAGGATGTGTAATGATGTTCTAAGAGGCTAACTTGGGATCCCTTTAGGTTCCCTTTGCGCCGTGTCATGTCTAGGGTCAAGGCTTGGGTCATGAAAAAAGCTCTATCCCTCGATAGGAAGGGTCAGAACAATATCAGTAATCAATAACTCCGGCAGTCATAGAATTATAGCCTCACACTCATGGACCATACAAACAACACACTTGAGTCAACCGAGTCAGTAGAGAAGCAATAGTGGAGAAACCCTAGATAAATCATCTGTAATACTCAGTTAACCTGATAAAACTCCAAACTTCTGACACAAAAATAGGCTTAGGCCAACTACAAATTGCCTCAGTCTTAGTCGAATCCACCATAATACCCTCTTTGGGCACCACGTACCCCAGAAAAGTCACGAACTCAATCCAAAACTCACACTTAGAAATTTTAGCAAATAACCTGTGATCTCTGAGTGTTTGCAACCCAATTCCAAGGTGTTAGGCATGTTGCTCTTGGCTCTATAAATTTACCAAAATGTCATTAATAAAAACCAAAAAAAAGAAGTCCAGATACGGTAGGAACACACGAGTCATAAACTTTATAAATGTTGTAGGGGCATCTGTTAGCATAAATGGCATGGTTAGAAACTCATAATACCCGTAACGGGTTTGGAGGTAGTCTTCTAGATATCCTCTGGCCAAATCCTTAGCTGGTGGTACCCTAATCTCATATCAATCTTAGAAAACACTATTGCCCCGTGTAATTGATCAAACAATTCATTGACATGCAGCAAAGGATAATGGTTCTTTACTGTCACCCTATTCAGTTGTCGGTAGTCAATACACATCTAGAGAGTCCCATCTTTCCTTTTCACAAATAGGACAAGGGCTCCCCAAGAAGAAACACTAAACCGTATGACTCCCAAATCTATAAAACCCTAAAATTGAGTACTGAACTCCTTGAGCTCTGTAGGAGCCATCCGATAGGGTGGAATAGATATGGGCTTAGTGCCTAGCTCAACCTTTATCGCTAAGTCAGCATCTCGCTCAGGTGGCAACCAAGGCAAATCTACAGTAAATACATCACGAAACTCACAAACTATAGGCATTGACTCCACAATAGGAGTCTCAGCAGTCACATCATGAACAAGGGCTAGATAAGTCAAACACCCAGCAAGATCAACCTCCGAGCCTGAATATATGATATAATCCTGGTCGGTACCTTACACACAAAACCCTGCCATATAACTGGGGATATCCCGATATCACCAAGGCAACATTCTTGGCATAACAATCCAGCACGGCATGATATGGGGACAACCAATCCATACCCATAATAATATCAAAATCCAGCATATCAAGCAGTACCTAATTAGCCCAAACATCAAATCCCTAAAGAGTAACCATACACGCTCTACAAACCATGATCTATTGCTAATGAATCACCCATTGAGGCCAATACACAAACTTGGGATGAAAGCAGCTCGGGACTCACCTAAGCGAGAAGCATAGTACACAGATACATATGAGAAAGTGGAACTGGGATCAAATAGTGCTCAAAATAGTTACTGGCCGATGAATGCTTAATCCTACTACTCATAGGAAGCAGGGACGATCGTTATCAACATATTACCCAACACTAGAGTCAAGGTCGAATCCCATAGAAAATAGTGGTTCGAGAGGCGAAGTAATTCATTGAATTAGGCAATTGTAGATTCAAACTGTGGGGTTACAATAATCGAAATTGAGATTCAACAAACAACAAGTAAATTAGCAACTAATCAAAAAAATTTGAGAGACATTGGGGATGTGCAAATATGGTAGCAGATCTACCAAGACGGGTCCAAATATTCGGCTAATTGTGTTAAAGATGATTGAATATGCTAGGATGTTGGTAATCTAAGCTCAGTTACGACAACAAATTCTATTACGACATTATATGCGGATCGCTTAAGCACATGCTTGGCCTGAAAAATCACAGCAAACCACCCAACACCTTAGTCATTTAATCCATGGTTGTGGCATTCAACTAAAACCCCAAAAGATTTACAACTAATACATCATTTCCACACTCTAACTACTCTGATTAAAGAAATAATTAGAGATCTGAAGTAAGCCCTAAGTTCGTAACCTTGGGATTATAAATGAAACTTAGCAATGGATGTAAATTCACTCAAACTAACAACAACAAAGTCAAAATATCAAAGACCCAGCATAAACATCAAAGACCTATATTATTTACACACTCTCAACATGGGGGATTTTAGCTACTCATGCTTAAAAATAAAGATTCAATACCAAATTCATCAACTGAGTACATGGGCAACAAGGATTATAAGAGAAAAGTTGATTTAAACAACCAAATCTCCACAATTTGTGCCTCCATAAGCTTGAAACCCTCTAACCCTTGTACTATTGAGAAAGTATATTCAAAGTACCCTAGAGGAGAAATAATCCCCCTAGTCGTGTCAGGTCGTAACACCTGACCTTGGAATGTATATCGTGTCAGGTTCATACACTTGTCCCTGTAATGTATGTCATGTCAGGCTGTGACACCCACTTGGTAATGTATCAAAGTGGCTCTATGCTTAGCAACTCTAGGGCAACGTCGGGCCTTATAATCGGAGGTATGTCACCTATCAACAATCATACAATAGCCTAGCTGATACAAATGATACCGCCTAAGGCAACTATATGCCAGCCCACTAGTAATGTGTCAGTCTCTAGAATAAGGCACCAGTACCAAGGAATACTCATATAGCTAGTTTCTCCACCATAGATAACCCCAATGAATCTCATAGGATATGGTATATATTTCCCTGTCAGGGTCATATCCTTATTTCTAGCCTATTAGAGATTTAGTAGTATCAAATCACATATCAAGAGTCACAAGGCCCAACCTAAGGCACCATCACAGTATTTCAAAAATATAGCATGTTTCCCTAGTTACTAGTATGTATAACAAGTGAAGAATGGATAACAACTGTATACAGAAGCATTATGTCACAAAGGAACAAAGAATCATGTCTAATCAGGAGACTATACCACAATTTAAGTAGCCACAAGTATTCAAAATGAATATAGATAGTCATATTCGTATCATAGATACCCAGGAAAATTAGAGCCATCAGAGTCATATACATATACCAGAACCAATTCACAGTGCAACATATAATCCATTACCAGCCTCACAACTATCATATCTCAGTATCCTGAGGCTACACCCTCATACATACAAAAATCAAGCTCAGTATACATACCAGTCATATATCATCAGCCCCTTACCAGGCCATCTCGCAGTCTAACAGTTCCAGAACTCAGCTAATATAGTAGTTATACTAGTATAGTCATCAATACAATGGCTACTGTCCCATACCGCCACATATAACACACATTCAGCCAACCCAGCCACATATATACACATCTACTATATATTCAGCAAGATCAGCACATACACAACACATCTCAGCTCAGACAGTCACACATTTCAGCTCAGTCTAAAGGTTAAAGAAGCCTAGCCTACTTGGAAGGTTGTCCCTTGCGTCTTGGATCAATTTACTCGAGCTTTTTCTTTCCTGATCACTTCTTGACGCTGCTCAGCTGTCAACATGTAAGTCACAAAAGTAATTACGACTGATGCGACTATAAAAACCCAAGAACCGGAGAAACCTATATCAACTGCGTCCAAAATGGGGAAAAATAGGGCCCGCGCCAAAAGTTAAACAAACCCTCATAAAATAATCCCTATGTCACTCCGAGTCCATAGCCAAAAATGAAGTTCAAAACAGATCCTAGAAGACAGAAAATGGCTCAAAACGAAGTTACATTTCTTATCGAAAAACATTTTTATATAAACTTTCTTGGTCAAGTTCTGCAAAAATGCAGTTAAATTATTAGGATCAAAACATACCATAGTGTTCTTGTCGGAAAATAGAATAACTTAAACTCAAACTTCAGTTAATTTCAATTAGAATCGTCTGAGATATCACAATGTAACATGTTTCTAACACATAATTAGTGAACAACATGAATTTTTCCTTAAAATACACGTCGAAACTGGAATCCGACACCTCCACGATGCTTCTCACAAAAATCCATACAACATAGCCTTTTGGATCGCCAAAAATGGAGTTATGGATCAAAATTTATGGAGGAGCAAATTTTGCCCCTGCTTGGCTTTGTGACTAGCCTTTTAAAGGCATGGCGGCCACCTCACAAGAGGCCTCCACGAATGTGGGCCTTGGCACATGCTAGGCCTCTACAAACGTGGGCAAGGCAATGCGAACACGCACCTTGGCGTGCCTGTCCTGCGGAGCATGCCATGCCCCCTGCAAACGCAAAGGGTTGGCCTTTTGTTGTTGCCACCAACTATCCTCAAAACTTGTCGGGGGCATTCCCGGCCCATCTGATGTCCATTTTATGCAAGTAAATAGTGCAACCATAAGGATTTTAATGTTTCAAATCGAATAATATGGTCATACTTTCCAAGGAAGTATCCGACGAAAAAATGAGGATCCCACTTTCTTTTGGCTAATTTTAGCTAAAAGAACTGAGGGGGTCAAAACGCCCCTAGAAGCCGCTGCCATCCGACGAAAACTCATTTTAGTTTATATTTGATGTTCCGGAGCTGACCATGCCATCAGATTCTCATTCTGAGCATTTTTAGCTATAGTTATATAGAAAAAGACTTTTTAAATTTTTGTTGAACTGATTTTCAGAACCCTCAAACCACTGACCAACCATGCTCCTAGCCTAATTCTTATAATATGGTGCTTTTTGTCATGCTTTTTTAAGATCTATAATGTCTAATTGTTGTAGTACATAAAATCTCTATATAGCGGACTCAAGGACTTTCATATCAGATTTCAAGTTGTCACGACCCAATCCTAGGGCCCAGACATGACCGGCGAATGGGGAACCCGAAGGAACCCCAAACAAGCCTCATAGCATATCATTACACATCCTTGGTCGAGGAAGCAATATAAAACAACATAAGAAATATAAACAAGGGCAATTGGGAATAAGGGGAGAGAAATATTTACACTTAAATAGCTTGAATATCATAAGTGAGTCAAAGCTCAAGCATAATACATAACATGTCCAACAACACCTCTACTACATAGATAAGAGCGGGGGCCAAACAAACAACCCGGATCACCCTCATAGTTAATACATACGTAAAAGGAAGATAGTCTTAGAACATAGAATGAGATCATAAGAAACATCCCCGGAACGGAGGACTCACCAACAAGCTTGAGTGAAAACGTAATTGCCACGTGGGTAGAGATCCTCAAGCGGGACTCCAGTTCCTACATGGATATCATGTACGCATAGAGTATGCGTTAGTACGTTTGAATGTACTAAGTATGTAGGATACAATGCAACAAGAAATAGGCACATAATCAAAATGCATAATTAGGCAATAAAGGAGTACACAACAATATGGAATGCATGCATGATGCTTGAAGTAAAACATGCTTGAAAATAATCATACTTACATAGCTTACCAATACAATAAGGTGACATGATTAGGTCATCCAAATACCTTGTAGTAGAGGGAGAGGGATATAACATAGGTCATAACCCCTTCTAGTAGGTAATGGGTAGCACATGAGGGTAAAGAGATAGCATGGTTCATAACTCCTTCATGTGAGCTACATGGCATAACCTCAATCAAGAGTATATTGCATAACCTTAACAAGAGTAACATAACCTCATAAAGAGTAACATAACCTCATAAAGAGTAATATAACCTCATCAAGAGTAGCATAACCCCATAAACAGTAACATAACCTCGTCAAAAGTAACATAACCTCATCAAAAGTAACAAAACCTCATAAAGAATAACATAACCTCATCAAGAGTAGCATAACCTCATAAAGAGTAACATAACCTCATAAAGAGTATCATAACCCCATCAAAGGTAACATAATATTTGTACATGAGGGTAAGGTGTACAACATAGCTCATAACCCCTACATTTAGGAATTGGCCTTGCACTAGAGGGTAAAGCATATAACATAGTTTATAACCCCTTCTAGTAGGCTTCAGAATTCGCAAGGGCATAGGTCTTAGCATAAGGACTCAATAACTCATCACAATCCCCAAGGACATAACTACATGAGAGCCCACCAATTCACTTGCAATAATATAGGTGTTTTACATGATTTAAACACTCATATATACCTCCCTTTAATCATCATATAGTCACTAAACTCATAAGACATGCATTGGACCAACAATTCCTCAAGAACCTTAACCCAGACATTTTATCAAACACTTGGCGGGTGTGTAGTGTTAGTGCAAAATCATACAATTCAAGAGTGAAAACATGCAAGTAAATTCCATGTAAAACAATTAACTAACACTTTGTAACACCCTCAAGCAACATACATCAAGACCGTCCATCAAATCCAACATTAGATCCAAGATTTAGAGCTCAAAACATGCTAAAACAACCATACTTTCATGAACTCCAATCACTGTGCAGTAAATTTCTTAATATACAAAACCCACATGTAAAATTAACTTTAAATCATGCAACATTAGTAAAAAGTAGGCTTGGATACCATGGATTAAAGGACCTAACGGTTGAAACCCATAGACTTTAGCTTTGGAGAAGTTCTTGATGAAGATTGAAAATGGAGGCTTGAAGCTTGAAGGAAATCCTTAGATCCAGAAGAGATTTTGAAACTTGAATTTAGGAGTGAAAAATATGGCTAAGTGTTTGAGTTAGTATAGGGAAATGTTTAGGATGATATGAGGGTGAAATAAGGCTAGGTATAGGTATTTTCAAGTATGGGAACCCTGAGGCCCAAGACTTGAAAGTCTTAGATAGAAGTAAAAAAAACAAGACCAAAATATTCCGCGACGCGGATTACTCACTAGAATTTGCATTTTTGTACAAACGAGTTCTACGAAAACGGGCATAAATTCTTTATCTGAGCTAGGAATGAGGCGAAACCAAGTGCATTGAAAAGCTACTTCAAAGAACTTTTAATTTGGTGGGTCATGGGTCACCTAGTTCTTTGTGTGCTAAGAGATATGCCCCTTTAAAGTAGACCCTCTTAAATAGCATTTTTATGATTTTTGAATTTCGATACGGTTGGTCTACAATTTGGGTTAGACCCATTTCCCACTCAATTTTTCCCCCTAAACAAAATATGAAGTCAGATTTTCCAAATAACAAATGGATTTTTAGATATAAGGAAATTACGATTCCTGGCACTTCCGAGGCACCTTTTCGGGCACTTTTTGGGGTCGTTTCAATATCTCTCCCTTGGGAACATTCGTCCCCGAATGTCAAAGAAACGTACATGATAAGAGTGAACATGAACAAATCAGCCTCAAGAAGAATGAAACAATATATTTAAAACACTATTTTCAAAACATTAAAATAAGTGTCAAAAATCGTCATGAACTTGTTAACATAAACATGGATGTATGCAAATGACATAGGGGTTGAAACATAATGCTTGGACTCATGAAAAGGACTTGGCATGTCATCATAAGCTTGAATAGAATGAAAAAGGTACAAATATTATTTCTCCATGCCCGCTCCCCGAGAGATACTTTCAACTAGACGAACCTTCCAAAGAGCCTTAACGAACACCACATCTTTATCAATCAACTTTAAGCACACACACAAGCCACTTCAAAAGTCATCATCTCCCTCTTGGGAACCAAGACCCCTAACTCTTATCAAGATAGAAATCAAAGCCTTACTTAACTAGACCCCTTCAACTATAAAAGATTCAGAACCATCAAAGCCACTACACCACCATTCTCAATCTCATCCACCCTAGCCAGCCAGTGAACTCCCCCAACCCTATTCTTGTCACCTCCTCTAAGTTCACAACATCCCCCTTAAATGATTCAAGGGCTCTCCCTCACAACCGGAAACAACCAACACATCATCACCCAAGAACCACCACAAACGTAGCAAGGTAAGGATTAATGACCCTATTCATGAGACCTATAGACATGACCAGTGCATAAGTCAAACTAAAAGACATCACCTCAAATTCAAGATATCGGAAAGGACATCAAGCATTCATTGATCACCGGAAACAACTCGATAGAAATAACTTGGTTCAACACCCCTAACTGTTACAAGACGAAAAATGCAATCCCTTAGAGATCAATTGTACCTTAAAAGAAGAAATGGACTTACCCCTTGAATACCACTCAAAGACGGGTTGAAAAAGGGAATTAAGATTTAACTCTATGGGCCCTACCATCAATAAAAGACACAACATACATGCAACTAATCCAACCCAAGAATGACATCAAAGTCCACTACATCAGATCCAACAAGTCACAAGGCAAGACCTAATGCAATAAGAATACGGAACAATACCGATGAACCTTCTAGCAAGAATAGACTCAACAAAGGTGTAGACACCAAAGTTCACATAACCACCTAGAACATACATGAAGCCCACAAGAAACAAGAGGAAAAATGAAGGGAATAGGGACACACGAACCTTCCCAAGCATACATATCAAAGTCAAAGAAACTCACCTTGGCCTTGAGGATGGACCTCCTTGCCATTGTTCAGGATATAAGGGCAATCAATAAGCTTGTCACCTTCTTTCCATCACCCGTAACATGCTCTTGAATTCTTTAAGCATTTGCCAAATGATGCCTTTCACATTTTGGGCATTTTAGAAAGCTCATCCCACCATCGCCTCCTTGGAACCAGTCATCCTAAAATCGAGCCCTCTTGGACTCCCCACGCCTTTTCTTTCTAAGCTTTTCCACCTCCATTTGTTCGGCATAGGTCATCAAACAGGACAAGTCCATATTACTAATCAACATAGCAGACCGACATTCTTCACTCACCAAGTCAGACACACCCATCACGAACTTGCTTATTCTAGCCCTTGGGTCGGCAACCAAGTGAGGAACATACTTAGAGAGTTGGTTAAACTTGAGGGCATACTCCCTCACACTCATTACGCTTGTCTCAAATTCATAAATTCTATCAATTTGGCATCCCTAAGCTCAAGAAGGAAGAACCGACTAAGGAAAGACGCCTTGAACTCTTCCCAACGCACCATATTGTTGATTCCCTTCTCATCCCTCCATTGGTTGAACCATGTATGTGCTACCCCCTTGAGTTGGTAGGTCGCCAACTCTGCCTTATCTTCCGATCTAATACCCATGATGGCCAATACCTTATAAATCTCATTAATAAACTTTTGTGGGTCCTCATCCACCTTTGACCCATAGAACTCCAGCGGGTTCATCCTCATGAAGCCTCTCACCCAAGAAGCTGGTATAGGGGCATGAGGGGCTTGGGGCTTGGGCCCCTTGGTTGATTTGATTGGCCACAACTTGAGCAAGTAAAGTGAGAGCCTCCCGAAGCTCTCAATTAGCCGGTTGTCCCTCGGGAGTGTAGGATCTTCCTCCTCTTGGGTTAGGCATGATCAACTAGCATGGAAAAGAACAATTGTTGGGGGAAAAAACTTACTTCTACTCTATAGCATGACTTAGAACATAAAAAAGGGAAACATTTCCTAAAAGGTCTCATAGCCTCCTACTCATAGTTGTAGGGCACAACACAACCATGAGTAGGACTCAAATCGAGGACTCCGAGGATCTAACAGCCTACTGCTCTGATACCATCTTTGTCACAACCAAAGCCTAGGGCCTAGACGTGACAGGCGAATGAGGAACCTAAAGGAACCCCAAACAAGCCTCAGAGCATATCATTACACATCTTTGGTCATGGAAGCAATATAAAACAACATAAGAAATATAAACTAGGGGAATTGGGACTAAGGGAGAGAGAGAGATTTATACTTAAATAGATTGAATATCATAAGTTAGTCAAAGCTCAAGCATAATACGTAACATGTCTAACAACACATATACTACATAGATAAGAGCGGGGGCCAAATAAACAACCGGGCTCACCCTCATAGTTAATACATACAGAAAAGGAAGATAGTCATAGAATATAGCATGAGATCATAAGCAACGTCCCGGGAATGGAGGACTCACCAACAAGATTGGGTAAAACCGTACTAGCCACGTAGGTGGAGATCCTTAAGCGGGACTCTGGTTCCTACATAGTGACAACATGTAGGCATAGAGTATGCGCTAGTACGTTTGAATGTACTAAGTATGTAGGATGCAATGCAACAAAAAATAGGCATATAATCAAAATGCATAATTAGGCAATAAAGAAGTACATAGCAATATGTCATGCATGCATGATGCTTGAAGTAAAACTTGCTTCAAAATAATCATACTTACGTAGCTTACTAATACAATAAGGTAACATGAAAGGCTTATATCTTTATTCTCCTTAATGAAAATCCTGACTTCACTGCATACATCTAAATTCTAAACTAGTACAAAATTTGTATGAGTTACATAGAACCACTCAATTTTAAGAAACTTCTTATTGAAAATAATATTACAATAATAACTACTACTCTACTACATAAATACATAGTTATGAGCATGAAAAACAAATCATAAGCTATCACTACATAATAATTAGTCATTAGGTCATCCAAATACCTTGTACTAGAGGGAGAGGGATATAGCATAGGTCATAACCCCTTCTAGTAGGTAATGGTAGCACATGAGGGTAAAGAGATAGCATGGTTCATAACCCCTTCATGTGAGCTACATGGCATAACCTCAATCAAGAGTATATTGCATAATCTCAACAAGAGTAACATAACCCCCATCAAGAGTAGCATAACCTCATCAAGAGTAGCATAACCTCATAAAGAGTAACATAGCCTCATAAAGAGAGTAACGTAACCTCATCAAGAGTAACATAACCTCATAAGGAGTAGCATAACCTCATAAGGAGTAGCATAACCTCATAAAGAGTAGCATAACCTCATAAAGAGTAACATAACCTCATAAATAGTATCATAAACCCATCAAGGGTAACATAACATTTGTACATGAGGGTAAGGATTACAACATAGCTCATAACCCCTACATGTAGGAATTGGTCGTGCACTAGACGATAAGCATATAACATAGTTCATAACCCCTTCTAGTAGGCTTCACAATTTGCAAGGGCCTAGGTTTTAGCATAAGGACTCAATAACTCATCACAATCCCCAAGGACATAACCACATGAGAGCCCACCAATTCACGTGGAATAACATAGGTGTTTTACATGTTTTAAACACTCATATATACCCCCCCCCCCCCGCTTTAATCATCATATAGTCACTAAACTCATAGGACATGCATTGGACCAACAATTCCTCAAGAACCCTAACCTGTACATTTTATCAAACACTTGATGGGTGCGTAGTGCTAGTGTAAAACCATGCAATTCATGAGTGAAAACATGCAAGTAAATCCCATGTAAAATCATCAATCAACACTTTGCAACATTCTCAAGCAACATACATCAAGACCCTTTATCAAATCCAACATTAGATCCAAGATTTAGAGCTCAAAACATGCTAAAACAATCATACTTTCATGAACTCCAATCACTGTGCAGTAAATTTCTTAATATACAAAACCCACATGTAAAATTAACTTTAAATCATGCAATATTAGTAAATAGGAGGCTCGGGCACCATGGGTGAAAGGACCCAATGGTTGAAACCCACATACCTTAGCTTTGGAGAAGTTCTTGATGAAGATTGAAAATGGAGGCCTGAAGCTTGAAGGAAATCCTTAGATCCGGAAAAGGTTCTGAGACTTGAATTTAGGAGTGAAAAATATGGTTAAGTGTTTGAGTGAGTACAGGAGAATGTTTAGGATGATACGAGGGTGAAATACTACTAAGTATAGGTACTTTCAAGTATGGAACCCTTAGGCCCAAGAATTGAAAGTCTTGGACCGAAGTAAAAAAAAAAACAGGACCAAAATATTCCGCGACGCAGATTACTCACTAAATTTGCATTTCTACACAAACGAGTTCTACGAAAACAGGCATAAATTCGTCATCCGAACTTGGAATGAGGTGAAACCAAGTGCATTGGAAAGATTATCCAAGGAGCTTTAATATGGTAGGTCATGGTTCACTCAGTTTTTTGTGTGCTAAGAGATATGCCTCTTTAAAGTTTACCATCCTAAATCACATTTTTGCAATTTTTGAATTTTGATACGGTTGTTCTAAAAATTCAGGTTAGACCCATTTCCCACTCAATTTTACCCCCTGAACAAGAACATAAAGTCAAACTTTTAAAATAACAAACATATTTTTAGATATATGGAAATTACGATTTCGGCCACTTCCGAGGCATCTTTTCGGGCACTTTTGGGGTTGTTTCACAAGTAACCTTATTTTCATGATAAGGTGTTGATGTTATTAGATCAATTTCTGATATGAGTAGTTGTTCTTTAGTTTCTAGAATAGAGGGAAGTCATAACTTCAGTTAGGATAAATAGACTGCACAAAAATATTGGAGAGTTCTATTTGAGATCTGGACCCAATAAATAATAGATTAAAAAGGATTAGGGATGAATAATAAGTGAATTTTGTGAATTCATTTGAAAAGAGATTGATTTTTAAAGTCTTTAAATTTTATTATTTCTCTTGATATGTAGAATTTCTTCTTTAACAATGCTTCCCCTTGGCTAAAGATCATCATGTATATTCCTAAGATTACAGTCTCATATAGATTAAGTATTAAACTTATTTCAGTTTAAGTTTTATAGAAATTTTGAATCAAATAGAGCATAGTTTTTTATATGTTAGTTGAGAAGAAGGACCGAAGACTTGGAATAAAGGAAAAACAACGAGGAGAAGAAGTTGATATTTGAGAATGTAAAAAATTTTAAAGCGTAAAGTCATGAGTGTGTTACTTCATGGGATTCTTGCTAAATATCTTAATTTTACAAACGTATTACAAACAATTTCATGTATTTTTACATCATTTTTTTATGATCTTATTCTAAAGTTCTTTAATTTTATCTATAATTAAAGAATTTATGAATGTCGACTATTTAATTCAACAAATTAATAAATCGATCTAAAAAGTTCATAATGCGTTTTTGTTTTACAAATCTCATCATAAATTAATAATATTTATTTTTTACATATCTCATAAATTGATAATGTATACTTCTTTGTATATAATAAAGTTTTAATTATTAAGTGAAGTTAGCAAATATCATGAGTGACTTGCTTTTAGATGTACAAGTAACTTTCTATTAAAAATTATAATTAAAATTTAATGTATAGAATTCATATTTCTTTTTTCTACTGTAATAGAAGAGCCAGTAAGCACACAGGAGGTTTGACATGTGTGTTTACCTGTAATTTAGCTCATGTTCATGGGCAATTTGGACAATTCATGTCATGTAAGTTTATGCCCTTTCTTTAACTATTGGTTCACATAGGCGGTGCCAATATTAATCTCTTCCGTGGCATCCTTGCCTCTTTCACCCACCACTTGAGGTCGTCAACATGCTTCCTCATTATTGTGCTTACCTCTGATATTTGTCTTTGCTTCAACATAATTTGCTCATTTCCACTACAGCCTCACTTTGATGTGTCCTTCTGTTATATTGCTTACTGTCCCAGTTTCTTCTGCTTCAAAGAACTATTCCTATGCTTTCACTGTAAAAATTGCTTGTCCGTCCATTTTTTGCTTTTTGCTGCCATTGTTTTATCTTCCCAGGTATTACTTCTTCTGTTTTTTTTTTTTTTTTGCAACGTTTGGATTTGAGAGTTTATGGGTCTGCCTTATTTCTCGATTTCTCATAGTTTTGGTTGCTTTGAATTTAAGGGTTTATGGGTTTGTTTAATTTTTCAATTTTCCAACAGTTTGGGTTGCGTCTTCCTGCTGTAATTCAAGCTTTGGTGCTGCGATTTTTAGGTGTTCCTTCTTCTTTTTCCCTTCTCCATCCTTAGTTTGTCGATTCAATCGGGACTTTACAATCGTGAGTAAAATAATTTTTTGGGTATTCTTGATTGTCCTTTTTTATTGCATTTTTCCTTCTCTTCTTTAATCTAACTTTGTGAATCTATTTTTGGATAGAAATATGCCTACAAGAATGCAAAAATCTTTCCTTCCGGCAGGTGCTCGATGAATTTTCCCAAAAAAGAAAATAATGATTTTATCTAATTTTTATGTTGTTGTATTTCCTATCTTGAGTTTTGCAAGAGCCCAATGATTCTAAATGTCAATTTTGATGCATTTTGGACAGCGTTCTTACTTTAGGAACTGATTTATTTGTTGAAAATGCTAGGAAACAGGTAGCTTTGGAAATTGCTTTTAGGTAGATAATTTATTTAGAAATAACTTCTTCTTTATTATTTTATTGTTGCATAAATTTAGGGAGCAACGTTTTCGGTTAATGAAATGGGTTGTTTTTATTTGCTATAAAATGAAAAAGAAAAATAGATAACCTTGGAAATTGATTTTTATGGGCCTGTGCATGGATTGTGCACACACAAACAACACTAACAAAACAATACAAAATCCAATTAGGAATGATCTAGATAGAGTCCAATCTGTACCTTGATATAACCATTGAGATTGATAGGTATCTCTATTTGATCCTCATTGATCATCCTTGCTATCACATCGGCTGTCAAGGAAGATACATCAAAACGCTCAGCTTCTGCCTACATGCGGATCCTCCACTCTATACTATCATTTAGACTTAAGGCATAAAAGAACACCTAGGGAAAGAAATGTTTGCAGATTTAGTATGACAAGTGGCAAAGTCATGAACGCTGCGGAGGATTAGGAAAGGTAGCGAATTAACTTAACCTTAACATTCTCTCTATCATGCATCCCAAAAATAGAACTTATTAGATGTGATAGTGGGTGGTTGCTGAAATCACTATTCACATATCTAGCCACATTTAAGAAACTTATTAAGTTACAACATCATTTGCATAATTCTTGAATATTAAAACCTGAAAGTAACATGGTCAGACAGAGTTCTTACTTTAGGGACTGATTTGTTTGTTGAAAACGCTAGGAAACAAGTAGCTTTGGAAATTGCTTTTAAGTAGATAATTTATTTAGAAATAACTTCTTCTTTATTATTTTATTACTGCATGAATTTAGGGAGAAATATTTTCGGTTAATGAAATGGGTTGCTTTTTGTTTGCCATAAAATGAAAAAGAAAAATAAATAACCTTGGAACTTGATTTGTAGTAAGTATTTATTAGGTTCTTCTTCTTCGTTATAATAGGATTAGTGTCATCTTGCATAGATAGTAATCATCTGGAATATCCCTAGGTATATAAGACTAGAGAAGATGGCAACTTATTTTTGAGATGGTTATGAAGGAGAATAAAATAGAAAATCAGCATATAAATTGTAACAGAAAGTGAAAGAGTATTTCCTAAGGCTTTAAGAAAATGTGTCATCTACTATGTAGTATGATAATGACAACTTTGTTTAATTATCCAGTGTTAATATGGGTCAATATTCCTTTCTCTTTAGCTATAGAGGCAACTATCTATTTCGTTTTTCTCCATTTTTTTTATCCATTTCTTTGCAACAGTAGAGTAAACTCCTAACTAGCATTTTAGTAGCAGGGATTTCGACATGGTCATGGTGTCTTTGCGCTTCCTTTTTATTAGATTTTCTAAGCTTTACCCCTACCCTGCGTATCCTTTAATAATAAGCTCCTAATCTATTTTGATTTGTACATAATATTTACATATGTTAGTTTGTACATGGAGATATTTGTATTATATGTTCCTCCTTCTCTTTTCACCCGTATTACTACATTCTTTGATTCTTTTATTTGTGGTTCTTCACTGACATATGTTTGATGATGCTTAATTGCTGAAACGAATTTTATTTAAGAAAGAAAATAAAAGTCGAAAAATGAGTTAAAGAATCATATGTTCACTCCTCGAATAAGAATAAGGAATGAGATTTATTGACTTCTACAAAAAGGTTTTCCCTTGAACGAGATATATATATA
>JAPFFP010002221.1:0-18000 GCA_026153255.1 Solanum medicagineum
TGTAAAGCGGAAGGTACAAAATATAAAGGAGAATAATAATTCCAATAAAAATATATGAGTCAAACCTGTATGCAAACGTCAAAATAATTCTTTATTTAATATATCAAAGTAATGCATGTCAGACGGGAACGATGGCGACCTCCAAACTCGCGCCATACCACAGCATAACACCTGAAGTTTCAAATCCCCGAAATTTCAAACACAAGTCCCAACTGTAGTATAGGTGAGCCGAGGCGAAGGGGCCAAGCACTCACATCATTGGATAGATGAGCCGAGGTGAAGGGGCCAAGCACTCACGTTTCGTAATGTGTAAAGATCATCATGCCCGTTATATAAGTGAACCGAAGGCGAAGGGGCCAAGCACTCACGTGAGCCCGGGCGAAGGGGCCCAGCACCCACACGTCATGATGCCAAATATCCCAAGCCCAGCTCCTTATTTCTCCAAACTAAGCAAACCCGGCCCATGGGCAAGCCGACTCGCCGTATCCAACCTACTTCGGAATATATATACATATATACATATAGTTATACATACGCACGATAATAACCGGCCCGGGAACCGGAGAAGGAGACCATAATGGCACAAATAAAGTCATGAGAATCATATGCATAAAAACTAGTTCCAAAAGCTTAGTAATATGCAAAATGTTCATTTTTGAAATCAAGAAGTTATTCATTTATGAGATTTTACCAAAGTTGCTCAAATTCACACATAAAGGTGATTTCAAAGGAACTTACTAAATTTCCATCATGCGCATTACTAGAATAGGGTTCAAAATGATTTTTAAAGTGATTTAGAATTTCTATCAAAAGTTATATGCGTTAGTAATTTCGGAACAATTTGAACCCATAGTTTTCCAAACTATTTAACTTTCGGTCAAACGAACACTATTCATGGATTCTAAAGACTTAAAAGTTAAGGATAGGATTAATTTAGCATAAGAGTGGTAAAGAGTGAACATAGATTATATTTAGACCCAAATTATGAAGAAAAAGGAATTTTTCAATCATATGACATTGACTAAGCTTAACTAATTCATGCCAAGAGATAGGAAATCTTTACATACCTAGATTTCTTTCTCCAACTAATTCCAACGAAAGACTAATCCAATTTATGCTTCCAGATGTCCAACGTCTACACAAATTATAATAACACCAATGATTAACAACCAAATCGGGTCTTAAATCCTAACTTTTTGATTCCAAATTTTATAGAAATTTCGGCAGCATCTCCCCTTAAAATACGCCACCCCGAGAATTCAACTCGGCTCAAATAATCAATCAATAAACACCACAAAACGCTATTATGGCAGACCGCTAAGAACAAGAATGTAGAGTAACCTGTATTTGGTAAAACAGGGCAGCATACATATAGATATACATCTACCATATTCAAGCCTTCCTATGTACTCCAAGAACTATAATACACCACTCCAACGTCTAACGCAAATCCCCAATGCTAAAACATAACATTACACTTCCAATGGAGTTCCAATTCAAACTAACCCTCATGTCTATATTCACATAGTTTCCCAACACTTCTTTCACCCCACAAGGACTATTTTCATGTCAAATAAACATAAACACATAACTATAAATCAATATATCTTCATATGCAAGCTTGTCCCCAATTTCAAACCCCAAATTCCAAATTCACAATTAAAACTAACAACCAACCATATTTTAATGATTTATTTTCAATTTAACACTTCCCTAACACACCCACAATCTTTAATTTACATAAATGAAGTTAGAAATTAACATACCTTTCAAACCCCTTACTAGACCCAATTCCTCATAGCCATCAAACCAAGTGTTTCCTTAACCAATTAACGCCTCCACGCCACTTAGGGAACCCAATATACCAAGCTTGAGGCGTCAAACAATCGAAAATTCAAAAAAAAATTGAATTTCCTCTCGGGTTACTGTAGCAAACCGAGAGCTATGGTTTTCTTCAGCTATCTTGGTTGCTCTCCTTTGTTTTCTAAGTGTAAGAACCCTTTTTGCACAAGATATATACATATATATATATATATATATATATATATATATATATATATATAATCTTCCACTTGAACCAATCAAAAATAGCCACAACACATAACCCCACTAACAATTTAAATCTTAAAGACTACACTTTAGAATAAATTTACATTTGTCCCAAACTTTACCAAATTGAACCAATTAAGTACTTACGGGTCCTAACAAAGAGAAACTCCCAGATAGGTCCCACACTGATAGTACTGTGAGTTGAGTTGATTGGATGAGGTTTGATTGGTATGATTGGTCATTTGTCTATTCTTTATTCCTACTTTGGATAGACATTTGACATTCTAATTGAGTATCTTATTAGCTTATGTTATTCATCATTATTATTCTGCCTATATCTATTTCATTCAGCCATTTTACTTGTATATTCCACGTACTGACATCCATTTGGAGTGCATCATTTCATGATGTAGAGGCAGGTACTAGAGATCTTGAACAGGTGCACCATTGAGGATCTATTGTAGTTAGCTGAGTTGGTGAGCCTCCTATACTTCATCCTTATTTTATTTTATCTAGCTATTAGAGTCGGACTTGAGATTAGCTTTACTTTTGAGATGAGGTAGCTGATGTGCTGTCAAAACACAACATTTTTGACACCTAAAACATATGATTTTATGTGTCCCCAATGCGACATATATGGTTCTTATGTGTTTTTGTGTTTAGTTTTGCAGGAAAACAGGTTGGCATAAATTTGGGTTGAGTTGCAGCAGATTTCTAGTTTTTGATGGTTTACGAGACCTTCTACGAGTCATAGAGTAGGTTTTGTGAAGATTCCAGTGAAAGATGAGATCTGAAATTCAGCTATACGAAACTTCTATACAAGTCGTAGAGCATTCTATAGGTCGTAAAGATGGGTTTCGTGAAGATTTCCAGTAAAGGATAATTTAAAGCAGTTGAAGTCTATGAGAGGTTAATATAATTTGTAAATAAGTTTATCATTCATGAAGATGTTTTCTGGAAGCGAACTCCAATTTCTCAAAAGCTGATCACGATATCTTCAGTTACAACTCATAGAAGATACTATGAGTCTTAAATAGCTTTCATAGAAAGCCGTTGACCAATTTTTCTATTTTTTAGGACTTAATTGTAATTGCTATAAATAGTACTTTTTAGGTTACTTTTTAGAACAGTAGAGGACGTCATTAGAGAGTGCTTTTAGGGTTTTGTACTTGGAGACCTCAGTTCTTGGAGGAGAATACACTTGTGAATTAATTTGATCTTACATCTTGTGATTCTCAATCAATATTGGATTTACTTGATTCTTAATTCAATTGGGTAAGTCTTTAATTATGTTTTTGCAATTAATAATTTCTTCATCTACCCATTGCATGAGTAGGTAAATCCACAACTAGAGTTGTGGGAACCATGAAGATCTAATAAAGTAAACCTGGATATTTTGCAATTCTTTGATTGGGTATTGGCATGTGTTAATCAATTCTCTTTGTTTTGAATGTTTTCTAATGGTGGGCAACATAAGAACATGCATAATGTTACCTTCTCGATCCAGGTGGATATGAATAGGAAAAGAGATTGATTAATAGGATTTGATGATGTGTTCTCGTCTAACGTCTGAGCTAGAACAACGGGAGGTTGACTAGGACTGCAGGTAATGGTAGTATTGCACATTATGGAGATGTACCAAGTCACATAGTGAAATTCACCTCTCACCTGGACCAAGTCACATAGTGAAATTCGGCTTTCACCTGGACCAAAGGGTTTGGTGAACTTAAATTACCATCCTGTATTCTATACACTTGATTTGAATTGGTTTTTCCGGGGATACTAAGTTGGGGAATTATGGGAAACACAATACCTTAATTGCTCTCCATTATGAATTGTCTCTTGTGATACTTAATTTAGTGTGTTTGCTTGTTGAACATTGAAACCCCCTCCCCCCTTCGGGGAATTGAGTTGGTTAATTTCTTGAATTGCTTACTGATGAATTTTCTTTGAGTCTACATATTCCCTTGGGTTTGACCCTAACCTTGGTTAGGTTTTATATCTTGACATGACCGCCTTATCCTCTAAAAGGAGGTGTAACTTAGGCGATATCAAAGATTTTGGCTAAAGAGCTGTTGACGGGAATACGGTTTGACTAAAGTTGATTCATTAAGTAATTTCAGTGTTAATCCTTAGTTCCCTTTATTTTACTCTTGCTTTGTTTTTGTTTTTGTTTCTTTTCAGGGTATACTAGTAGTGTATGCCCAACACTTGGATTCAAGGAAATCCCTTAACTCCACTTGATCCAGAGATCTAAAGAATTACTAGAAGAATGGCCTAAGAGAATGTTAACAACGCAGCCAATACAACTTTGAATCGAAATGATGGGGATGAGAATCCACCTTCTTTGGATAACATTACACAACCTCGGGAGGTTGATGCCAATGCTTACTAATGGAATCAGTATAGGTAGAACCCCATGGCTATGGATGTGACCGGGGCTATTGTATTGCCACCACTATCGGCTAACACAAAGTACACAATTTCTAGTGGGTTACTTCAGATGTTGCAGAACGATGGGCTATTTGCGGGTTTACCATCAGAGGATCCACATAGTCACTTGCACAGTGTTGTATTTGTTTGTAAGAGTGTGACGGGGACACCGAATATGTCTATAGATACTATGGGACTTTGTGTATTTCCATTGTCTATTACAGGCAATCCTGAGTTATGGCTATTTGACCTCCCATAGAGTTCAATTACTAGTTGGACAGATTTGCAGAAGGCCTTTTTTTAGAAGTATTTCCCTAGATCAAAAAAGCTCAAATTGAAGGATCAGATCAACAATTGTGAGAAACTTCCTAGTGATTTGATAAGTACTTCTTGGAAGCGATTTACTAAGTGATTGAGGAGCGTCCCTGACCATAAGATAGTTGATGATGCCTTGGTGAAGATCTTCTACCGTGCCCTTAATTAGAATAGTCAGGCTTATGCTGACACTATTATAGGGGTTATGTTTCTAGATCAACCATAGGGATTGTAGAGTGTATAGAGCAAGTGGTTAAGATGAATTGCGCATGGGGGCAATAGGATAGAGCTTCTACAACGGATTCTTATGTTGTGAGTGTTGGTTCTGAGCAAGCCAAAATTTATAAGGAGATCATCCAACACTTGCTCAACTTTGCACAAGCATGCATGTGGTTATCAAGCAAAACCAAGAAAGAGTAAATGCAGTAGTTCACTAACCTCCATGTGCACCCATGTACGAGGAGCCTTATTATGAAGAGGATGCTTATTTGGTGAATGATCAGATGGGGAATTTTCAGAGCAATGCCCAAGGGTCCAATCAGGACTATTGGCACAAAGGTCAAGGAAACAAAGGTCGAAACTATGGTAGAGATGGAACTTATAGAGACAACCGAGGCGGTTATTTTGACATAAACAGGGTTCATGAAGCAGATTGGGGTAGAAGAGATAGTTTCAAAAATAGTCCATATATGCCACGATATAACCGAGACACGAGTGCAAGCAAATCCAGAATTGACAAGATGTTTAACCGCTTGTTGAAGAAGGTTGATACACAAGATAAAACTCTATAGGGCATGAAATCTAATATTTCAGGTATTAATCGAAACATAGAGTTTCATTCTATAGCTACTAAACAACTTGAGCAATAGTTTGATCAAGTGTCAACTCAGCTAAATCAGCGTCAAAAGGGTACATTACCTAGCAACATGGTGCAAAATCCAAATAATAAAGGACAATGTATGGCAGTTACTACTAGATGTGGTAAGAGAACTATTGATCCTCTTATGCAGGTTGAGATAGAGAATATTCATGAGAAGATAGTTGCTGATAAAGATGTGGTTGAAGGAGATGATTGTGTCAAAGATGGGGTGAGTGAGGTAGCTAAAGAGCCACAGAAGTATAAGCCCATTCCAAGGCCTCGTCCTCCTTTCCCTCAAAGACTCAAGAGGAGGGAGGAGAAAGGTAAGCTCAAGCACTTCCTCTCCATGCTTAAGCAACTATCCATCAACATCCCTCTTATTGAAGCTTTGGAGAAAATTTCGGGTTGTGCAAAGTATATGAAGGATTTGGTTACCTGCACACTGTGAGAGCAGCTTTCTCAAGAGCTACAACAATGCAGTGTCATCACTACTAAATCTTTGGTTCAAAAGTTTGAAGATCCAGGTGCTTTTACCATACCTTGCACTATGGGTGATATGGAGTTCGTAAGGGCACTATGTGATTTGGGTGCTACTATCAATTTGATACCTCTTGTAGTTTATAAGAAGCTTGGATTGGGACTCTTACCCCTACTACCATGAGGTTGTTAATGGCGGATCGAACGGTGAACAAGTCTATAGGGATACTCTATGTGTTGGTAAAGGTGGAAAAATTCATATTTCTTGCAGACTTTGTGATTCTAGACTGTGAGGTTGATTTTGAAAGTCCAATCATGTTGAGAAGACCATTCCTAACCATGGGACGAGCTCTAGTAGATATGGAAGCTAGCCAACCACATTTAGATTAAATGATGAAGAAGTTGTCTTCGACATCCATTAGTCTAGCAAGCATCTAGATGTGCTCAAGAGTGAGGTTTGGGCAATTGGCGAAGTCTAGTAGCCAATTCATCTAAGTTGTGCCGCAACAATAAATTAGGCTCTACTTGGGAGGCAATCCAAGGATTTTAATGTTATTGCATAGTTATAGGTTCATTTTTTAGTTTTCCAATTCATAGTTAGTAGTTTTGTTATGTTTTGATTGCTATTTTTGACATTGGGTTGGTTGCATTTTGGGTAATTGTATATTTCATGAAGAGTATGCAGGTATAAGACTAAGTCAGCAAATTGGCCGAGAGAAGCATCAAATTCGGTTTCTATGACGGGGTTTACGAGTCATATTGCATTTTACGACTCGTAAACCCCATCTCGTAGAGATTTCTAGTGGACTGGATAATTGTACACTCCAACCCACGAGCTAACTTTATGACTGCAAGATCAATCTACGAGTCGTGAATGGGATTCGTGAAACTCAGGTAAGATTCTGAATTTTTCTAAGTGTTGAGAGGTCTAAGAAACTAGGAAGAGTCGTAGATTCATCTATGATTCATGGTCGGGGTTTTGTAGACCCAAGCGCAGTAACTTTAACAGTCAACCTGGTAAAGTATAACAGGAAGTGGTCAAATTATTTTGACCACTATTTGAACTAATTGACAAAATAATCCCTAATTTCTCCCTTTCCCCCTATTTTTTGATCAAATTTCGGCCACCATTGACCAATTTCTGGTGAGATTTCCAGCACCTAGGGTTCTTAATCTTTCATCCCCTCTCTCTTGTTCAAGTTCATCACAACTTGCTGTAAGTTCTTGGTTCAATTTTAACCTCTAATTTACCTTGTTCTTAATGATTTGATGTGATGAATGTGATGCGTTTGATGTTTAACCATGAAACTCTTGTTAAATTTCAATTGTGTATGTGAAATAGGATTTCCATGGATTGAATTGAATATTTAAATCCGGAAATTGGGCATATTTTGGCTTTGTGATTGCTTATTACTTGTGCCTATTGGATTGGTCACTATGATTGTTTGGATAATATTGCATAAATTGTGATTGTGAATTGGTGATTGGTAACTTAAGTACATGCTAGTTTGAATGAATATGGGGTAGTAAGAAATTTAGGTTATTTCATGTTTAATCCTTTTCGATAGGGTGAATATATGTTGAAATCATGCTTGGGGATATGGGTATAGGATTGTAATCATGTGAGTGCTTGTATGCTTGCTTCGATGCGGTTGATTAAATGTTATATATATATATTTTTAATGTTATATATATATATTTTTTAGGTTCTGTGTGATGGACTTAAAATAATCAGGTATTTGAGATTTCTTGTTCACGAGAGTCTTTTACTACTCATAGATTACTCTACGAGTCATAATTGCCCCTTGTGGGAAATTCCAGAAACTTGATACTCTGAGTATTTATTAGACGATACCTTCTACGAGTCATAGATCAATTTACGACTCATACATAGGTCTCGTAGACCCCTGCCTAATTTTTAATTACTCTCTAAAACTTTACACGAGCCCAGTCTATGACTCGTAAACAACTTCACGAGTCATACCTAGGTTTAGTAGGCTATTCTAGTGTCTAAAATTATTCTGAAGCACTGGCTACGAGAGAACTTATGACTCGTAGTGCTCACTATGACTCATAAAGGGGCTTTCGTAGACCCGTTATGCAACTAATTCAAATAACTTTTTGCATTTTATTTCTTAATTCTTGGGGCTAACCATGGCGTGTTTACATCTATGTTTCAAGTACTATGGTTCCGAGAAGTCATCACTAGAAGATTGAGGCCTTTAGGAGGAAGCTTATTGATTAGCCTACTAATCAAGAGCGGACCCCTCAGCCGAGTGGGTCAATAAAGGTCTAGGATGTCTCATCAGACCCTGAGGTTGAGGTACCACAGACCAAAACAGTAGCAGCCAGAGCTACGCGTGCTCAGACTCAAGCTAATAACCCTTCCCAGTCTAAAAAGCAAAGTATTGAGAAGAATAGGAGTAGCATACCCAAGATGACACAATCAGGAGAGAAGTCCAATTCTGAGGAGGGCTCCGAGGACAGAGGAGATGCTGAATCTTCTGTCACACCATCATCTTCATCAGCACCGAATGTTATTACTCATCGGTGATGCATCGAGGGTATAAAGGCATATTCTTGGAGGGTATGCAGCCCAAGGAGTGGGGTAAGACTACCCGTTCTATATATGAGAAGCCTCAGGTTTTTGATGATGGACTGAGTTGTGTCCCAGGTCCATAGGACATGATGATACAATATGGGTTGATATGGTTGATAGAGTCACTTGGACGATACTCCCCGGTGTTGGTGAGGGAGTTTCATGTATCTTACATAGCCACGATTCAGTGCAGTCTTCCCAAGGGGAAGAGGCCTATCACTCAACCTATATGGAAAGCGACACGTATGAGTGGTCGGTGGTTCGACATTTCTGAGGAGATGATCCATTGTATGCTTATTGGTCCTAAGTACCGTGCCCCTAGGTCCATAACAGTGTTCGATCACAGGTTGGGGCAGGCCAGGAACTCATTGATGTTGTAGGATCCGATATAGCGAACCTCACTTCTGAGATGGGTGGCCTATCATATTGCAAAGCAGGGTCCAGAGCCTTCTTGGATCACCACCCATACTGAGCCTATAGTAAAGGCTTCACTGAGCTGTCCCACCAAATTTTGTTGGGCGATTTTAAGATCATGTATCCAACTGACTTTGGCGGATAGTACATTTATGCTGGAGTGTGCGATATTAGTTGCCAACATCTTGGCTAGCTATGGCATCGGTTGAGCCGGACTCATAGCAACTCAGATACATGAGTTAGCACTGAAGAGGGCCACCTCTATCCCATTTCCTATTTTGATCTACAGACTCTGTGTCGAGTCTAGGGTGGAGATTTTGCACCAGCTAGATCAGTTAGTTGAGGCCCAGCGTACTTTGGAGCCTAAACTAATAAGGCTAATGAGAACCTCGTGTTAGTCCCGCAAGCACAACCTCCACCACTACTACAGATGTTCGCCTTAGTGCCACTACCTGAGGGTTTGGCGATTTCCCCTATTACTACTGTCGCTACTACAGAGGAGAGACCCCTGTAGCCCAAGGCAGTCATTAAGAGGGTCCCACTACAGCTGCTATAGCACCAAAGGCCACCACTGAACAACCTTCTACAATGGGCATGGTTTATGTGTCTGCTGCTTTTGTCCAGGACATAGTGCAGCGGCCATCACATGTTGAGGCCTAGTTGTCTCAGTTTATTAGGCAGATTAGGCCATGGGTCCGACAGATTATTGCAGACTCAGAGGAGCGGAGCAGGGCGTTCACTATTTCCACTATTCAGGAGTGTGTTTCTGTAGTGGATGCTCGCATCGATGCCTTTAAGGAGTGGGTTTATAAGAGGTTAGCCGTGGCCCGGCCTTCATATTTATCACCCGTGTAGTCAGAGATCAAGAAGATACAGGTTGACATGATATCTTTACTTGTGGCGCCAGTTACACTACCAAAGATGATATCTTTGATGCCGCTATTTGATTTATTTTCCTCCGAGGAGCCTAAACAGACTTCCCATGGGAAGAGACCCTTAGAGGATGATGAGCTAGAGGAGAGCAATTTACGTGCAATGCTCTCGGAGGATGAGGAGGAGGATCTCAAGCTGGCCTTGAGAACATCAAGGTACGAGGAAGAGATAAGGCTAGCTCATGAGCATTATAGGGTGAGGGGTATTGGCCCCTCTGAACAGAGTACTATAGCTGAGGAGACTACCCAGTAGGGAGAGGGTGGTGAGACACAGCCCCAGACTGGCACTTAGGCGCCCAGGTATTTTTTCCCCTTATATTCTATTTTTGCTTGATTTTGTGCATTGAGGACAATGCACATCCTTTTCGATGGGATGTGAGTAGTTATGGGCCTAGTGAAGTCTGAGTAGTTATGGTCCATAAGTACCCCAAATTTTGATCCTGAGGTTTTCCTGCCTGTGTTCTTTTTCCTCATGGATATTGAACTTTTGTTGAACTGTCACATTTAGGATGTTTAGATAACATTTGTAGCATATCGTACTAAAACTTATTGCATATAGAATGTTTTTATATTTTGTTTTGAAAAATGGTACCCTCGATTTGCAGTGTGATAACAACCACACATGTTTAGGTGTTTGGAAATATTTGTTTTGATGATTGAGGATAATTTGAGATATGAAGCATGATCTGTGAGTTTCTTGTTGATAATGTATGCAATGCCATGTGAGTGTGAGCTTATTTTGCCATATTCATGTATTTTGTGCTAATTCAGAATTTGCCCTGTTACTCGAAGCTTGATTGTAGATTAAATGGAGTAGGAAGGGATCTTAGGCCTTTGTTCTTTAATTAGTCCACTTTAGCCTAAAATGGCACACCAAATGAAGTTTTATCTCTTGTTCCAAACATTTAAGCCTTACATGTACGAATTCTTTCTAAATCACCTAATTGTCCTAACCTTGTCTAGTGAAAAACCTTGATATTGGTCCTGTCTTTCCTTTAGCATTCTGAACCTTGACTTAGGCAAAAAGCGTAAATTGAGGGTGGCTACCAAAAGTGGCCTTGGTTCGGGGAATAGATATTGTGTACTTCACTTCAGGCTAAAAGCCTAAGTTGAGGGTAACTAATGTAAAAAAAAAAAGCACAAAAATTAAGGAGGTGAGTTAGGAAATAGGAGAAAAAGAAGAAAAGCATGTATTGGGTGTAAGAAAAATGAAAGATGCATTAGATTGAGCTAAAAAAAAAAAAAGCAAAGTGAAGTGTAAAAATAAGGGGAAAAAGCTAAAAAATGAGATGAAATCACCCGGAAAAGCTTGAATAAGGAAAAAGGGAGAATAAGGTGAAAATGATAAAGTTGGTAATGGAAAAAAGTAGTTTCAAGGAGGGCCATTAGTCACTATTTTCCAAAATATCATACGAAAGTCCCTTGAGCCTACGTTACAAGCCTAGAAAGTCCTAAAGTGATACTAGTCCAGTTAGTTAAAGGTCTACGTCATGAGTATAGGGTCAAGTCTATGATATTAGTCATCATCCATGGATATTTTTCGTGAGGGTGAGTGTTTTTGCACAGTCCCAAAGTTAAATATGAAATCATCACTGACTATCAAAAAAGGCACTTCTTTCTATGAGGGCACTTGCATTACATTGTTAGTATTTGACTTGTTCTGTGATTGCGAACTGTTGATATTCCCTTGCTTGCCATAATTGTATTTTCACATACACCGATGAGCTTTGGTTCGCTAAATAGCTATGTGATCTTGTTTTGAAAAGCTGGTGTGGGTACCTGAGTTTGAATTGTATATGATGTATGCCATTGAGATGAGGTCTGTGTGTTACCATATTGTCTGTATAGATTGATTCATTGCTTGAGGACAAGCAACAAATTTAAGTTGAGGGTGTTGATGTGCTCGCAAAACACAACACTTTTGATGCCTAAAACGTACGATTTTGTGTGTTCCCAATGTGATAATTATGATTTTTACGTGTTTTTATGTTTAGTTTTGCAGCAAAGCAAGTTGGCATGACTTTGGGGCTAAATTATAGCAAATTTCTGGTTTTTGATAGTTTAGGAGACCCTCTACGAGTCGTAGAGTTGGTTTCATGAAGATTCTAGTGAAGGATGAGATCTAACGTTCAGCTATACGAGTCGTATAGATGTGTTTTGTGAAGATTTACAGTGAAGGACCAGTTGAAGTAGTTGAAGTCCACTATAAAGAACTAGATGACCCATATTATACCAAATGAAAGCCCTTTAAATTATCTACCCAACGCAACTGGTTCACTTTATTCCGAGTTCGGACTCAAACGTTATGACCATGTTACGGAAGACTGCCAGTGCAGAGTTGCACTATGAAACCTTTGTTACGAGTCGTAGGTCAGGGTCCAATTCGTAGTGTGGACTCGTAGAAATTTCCAGAGATTCTAAAATTGGGCCAAAGGGTTACGAGCGGGGTCCTACGAGTCGCAGTATTGTACACAGGTTGTAACGGGGCCCATAATGGGATTTTGACATGAGTTGAGTATTTTGAGTTGAGTTAATTGAGCATTTTGAGTTGAGTAAATTGAGTATTTGAGTTGGGAAATTGATTTGGATGTATATTCATGTTCTTAATTCACATGAACACAAAATGATGATTATACCTTATCCCTTTTCTTATGCATTTTTCAAAATGAATTTGATGGTCACTTGTACATGAGGATGAGTTTAGAGCATAATTTACTAGGTCTACATGAGCATGAGTTTTTCATGAAATTGAGCATTAAGTTTAAATAACGTTTTGAGTACACATTGATGATGATGCAAATATATAATTTTTTTTCAAAATACAATTAATGATGATGAGATGATGATGAGTTAAATTATGATGATGATGATGATGAGATGATGAGTTGAGTTGAGTTATGATGATGATGATGAGTTGAGTTATGATGATGATGAGTCGAAGATGAGTTGAACATGTTTTAGTCTTGGGAGAAGTATCGAGCACCAAACGGGGAGCGAGCATACTTTTACTTTAACCCATAGAACTACGTTGCCAGTGTAGGATAGTCGTTACAGTTAGTCTAACAGCTCTTGTCCCGCAAGTGGACATTTATTATGGATCCAAGAGAGAGTTGATTGCCATTTTTCGTGGCAAGTTAATGGTGGGAGTGGCAATGATGTTTATTCATTGTGTATCAACTAATTTAAGGTGGTGGGATGAGGATGTCGGTTAAGAGAAACTCCCAAGAAACATTATATTGATTGAGCAGGATTTTTTTAAATTGAGCTTAGCAATACTAAGCTTATTTTACCAAGTATATTTTGGAAGCATGAATTACTTTAAACTTGCATGTGATGTGTCAAGCATGAGTTTTGAGTTGAGTATGAGTTGTTGAGTCGAGATGGGTGAGTAGAGCCTCATTTTCTTGAGCTATTTTACATACTAGGATATTCCATGTACTGACGTCCATTCTAGGCTTGCATCATTTTATGATGCAGATACAGAGATAGAGGATTTTAGTCTATGCACCATTGAGTCTATATCAGTACATTCCAGAGTTTGTGAGCCTTCCTTGCATTCCGGATGAGCCTTTTTATCTTCTTACTATTACGAAGTATCTTTTATTTTTTGTTAGTTGAGGTGTTCATGGCCTTTCATGACACCATCTAGATTGTTGAGTAGAGGCTTCATAGACATTGAGTAGAGGATTGTCGAGTATTATGTATCCCAAATTAATACATTTAAAACCATGAGTTATTTGATGTTATATACATATATGCATATTTATTCACAAGATGGCCTTTTATTTGTGAGACTGCACCATGCTTGAGAGAAGCCGACTAGTGTGCTAAGTTGATTGGCTAGAAAGAGTGCACTTTTTTCTTATAGTAATCGTGTGTTTGAGTTAGCTATAGATGTATCCAGACCCTCTCCTTTGAAGCTTGCTTTTGATGTTACCCATGAAAGAGAGAAACTTATGTATCTAAAGAGTTTAAGTTTCCACCTAAGAGTGTGATTTGGAGGTCTTGTATAGAAGGATGATGAGAGAGAGAAGGTGACCAAATAGTGAGAGTTACGATTGTTTGAGGCTTGTGACATGAGTTATCTGTCCCATTAGCTAAGTGATGTATTGGTGAGTAGATTCCCATAAGTCTTGGGCAATGGGTAGTAAATACCATTTGATGTTTATGATGATGTATGGAGGAAGAGTTCTTGTTATGATGAGTTTAGAGTGGCTCAAACTAGTAAGAGGTATAGGTAAATATGTTAGGACTCTTGATGTTGATAGCTTGGGAGAACTGGAAGTAATGATTTTGACGTGGGTTGGATCTTGGGAGAACTGGAAGTAATGATTTTGACGTGGGTTGGATCCTACGAGCTAGTCTAGGACCGTAGGTGATACTAGGGGTCGTAGAGTGCTTCATTGGTTGAAAACCATGAAAGTGAGAAGTTGAGGAACTTCTGCAAGTTGACTTACAAGATACTTGGACAGACTGAATAAGGAACCCAACCTGTAGATTGGATCTCATGGGCTGAATTGTCAGTTTTATAAAGAGTGTGACATGGTTTCATAGTTATAGATATAAACTACGCTCATGATTCTGGAGTGAGAGCCATGTGTGATTTAAAGAGTTATGAGTTTAGTGAGATAAGGAGGTATTGGTAGAGCATTAGCCACGTGATTTTATTAGACTATGTTCTTAGATGGTTACATAGTAAGTTATAAGTTAGTGTAGTATAAGAGGAGTGTGAAGCAAAGTCATAAACCTTGAATTTTGAGGAGCGATATGAAGAAAGAGATAACATTATGACAGTGATAGACATAGTTGAAGGATTACTATAAGAGTCTTGCTATAGTATGTGTTTGATGTTAAGATGTTATCTTACGATGAGTGAGATGCTATGATGTATCCTAGAGGTAGCCCATATATATAGATAGTTAATTGAGGATGGAACACTAGATGAGAGGGAGTATAAGATGGGTATTCGCTATACAATAAAGTTGTGTGAAGCTATAAGTTATGACTTGCTATGAGAATTTAGATAGTCTAGCTAAGTTGTCAACGTAGAGCAAACTAGTGTAAGCATTCTTTGTTGCCTGTAGTAACTAGGTCGATGGTGATATATGTATGAATGACGATGAGTCTTGCTGTGTAATCAAAGACTTCCTTAGTCATGTATATTGGAGCTTAGAAGTTGAATGTAAGTAATTTTGACTAAGAGGTTAGATGATAAGAGTGATATAAAGTGATTATGCATGCCAATAAGAGTAGTAGGTATAGAGAGATGCCTATAGAGCTAGATGGAAGTTAAGAGTCGCGTCTTAGAGGAAGTTCTAATAACGATTTTACATCATTGAGTATAGTACAATAAGAAAATTTGTGATGTCAAGGTGAATAGTGATACCCCAAGATGTGTAAAGGATTATGCTTATAGCTTAGTAAAGGGAGATGATTCACAGATTTAGGAAGAGGACCTTAGAGCCAAGGGGGAGATGGAAAGTTGATAAACCAAAATGGGTCTTGAGTTTTGATAATGATGAGTTGATTAGGATAAGATGTTAACGTTTTTCAATCTCTTATATTTCTTAAGATAGGTTGAGGTGATACTTTATTCCTGTCCTACATATGAGCACCACGCATTTGGATGGAACCTATATAACCGATGTTGATTCATTGTTCGTAATGAGTCCAGAGGATGAGGATTAGCAATTGTGCTCCATCTTACAAAAACCTCAGAATTCCTAACCTTATGTCCTATCAGATGTGATTTCAATTTCACATGTTCAATTCCATAAATGCATGATAGGTCCAAAAAGGGCTAATGACTTTGTGTCACATTAGGAATGCTCTCAGATTTAATTCCTTAAATTTATCGTGCTTGTGATCTTTTCCTCCAAGCTTTTCCAGTAATCCTTGATAGCGATGTTGCTGATAATAGACGAGTTATTGTTGATGGGTGAGTGTGGATGTTCTTTGACGTGAATGATATCCTCCTTTGATTGAGGTTGTAGACGTTGAGAAAGAGAAATATGAGACATTGTGATGTATTGCGAATAAGTAAGAGTAGATTAGAGTGTCTCTAGGCAAGAGCATGTTAGTGTACCTTTAAATGAGAAGTTCACTCAATGACGGATGTAGAAGTGTTGAGTAGGCTTGATAATTCTCTGGTATAGTTGAAGTGGTTAAAATAATAGTCTTGAATCTGTGGATGTCACTATATGGGTGATTGGAGAAGGCTATCAATGTTTTGAGTGAGTGCTCTAGGTAAGTGCGATTGAGTAGATATGGGAGTGTAGTTTTTGCTAAGTAAACATTCCTGAGGAAAGTATGGAACTTAAGTTGAGGGTTAGCTTTGCAGGAGTATGATTATCTTAGGAATAGCACATTGGGGCTTAGAAATAGGCTTGAATGGAACAAGAGGATGTGGTTAGGAAGAGATTTGAATAGAAGCCTTAAGCTTTAAATTGACGATATATTGTCATGAAGGGAGCGTAGTTGAGATGGGGTGTGAGGTTGGGAGTTACCCATGGATTGCTGTGCACCATGATGATCCCGTTCTCAATTAGATTTGAACTCACTTTCGAGATGTTTGAGTGATATGTATTGAGTACATTTCCACTTTCCGTTCACGCTTGATGATGAGGATGTTGAGGGATATTCGTATCCTTGATGTAATCGATGTTTCAATTCTTTCATTAAAGTGTTAATTCTTGAGTCTGAGTAGAGTTTACTGAGGTCGATGAAGAGTTAAGAGATGGAGTTGTTGGGTGAGTGTTGAGATGAGTCCCAAGTATTTTCGTGCCTTGATGCCCATCCTTACTCATCATTCGAGGATGAATGATCCCAATAGGCAGATATTGTGACACCCTATGATTCTATGTTCATATCTATCTATGATTCAAGCCTCATTCCTATATGTGGAAAGTGTTTTAAAGTGATAAGAGAACTCTAGTACTTAGACAAGTTCAAGACTTTCTTATAAATTGAGGTTTTAGTGTTGGATTACGCAAGGGTCAACTTTAAATTATCATAACTTTTAGCAAACAAAGAACTAGATGATCCATAATGTACGAAATGAAAGCCCTTTCAATTAGCTTTCCAACGCAACTAGTTTCACCTTATTCTACGTTCGGATCAAACCTTATGGCCATTTTATTGAAGACTGCCAGTGCAGAGTTGTACTAGAATCCTCTGTTATGAGTCATAGGTTGGGGTACGAGTCATAGTGTGGGTTGTAACAACTTGTAGAGACTCTAAAATTGTTCTAAAGGGTTACAGAGGGGTCCTACGATTCGTAGTACTGTGTATCGGTCGTAACGGGGCTCGTAATGGGATTTTGACAGCTTTTAAAAAAGGTTAATTTGGCCCTTTCTCATCCAATTCCCTTAACCCTTAGCCGTTTTAGGACTAAATATGTGTCCCAAATCAGATCCTTAGCCTCACTTTCTTCTATCTTCACCTAGGGTTTTCTTGAGCAAGAGGAGGAGAAAGGAGAAAGAGAAAGATTCTTGATTTTCACCCTAAGAACCCATAGAGGTTTGATTGTTCCACCAATTTCCAGGTATGTAAGGCTCATTAAAGTGTGATATCTTGTTCCTCACACACCCTTTCTACTTCTTGAGTCAAGGTTTGGTAAAAGAGTTGAGATTTGAGAAATTATATTATCTAAATAATAAATTATGTACTCATTGTGAATTCTCTTGATGTTTTATGAAGTTTTGTTGCATCATATACTTTCTATATGGTTCTGAGCTAAAGTTTTATACTTGATAGCATGAACTTTAGATTTCATGATTTTTGAGAAATCCATGCAAATTTTGAGTTGAGGTTGAGTTTTGAAGACTTGAGTTGAATATTTGAATGGAGTACTTTGAGTTGCGTTATTGAGCATTTTGAGTAGAGTAAATTGAGTATTTGAGTTGAGAAATTAATTGGGATGT
>JAPFFP010002242.1:0-18000 GCA_026153255.1 Solanum medicagineum
TTAAATACCATTATATCAGAGATACTATTGCTGCTGGAGAGATTACTGTAAAGAAAGTTCACACATCTGAAAATCCATCAGATATGTTAACCAAGTCATTGTCTATTGCTAAGTTTGAACATTGCTTGAACTTAGTTGGGGTTCTCAGCATCTAATAGCTCTTCGGAGCTTTATACGACGATGAACATTTTGTAAAACATGGTCCAAGGTGGAGATTGTTGAAATTTGTGGCCCAAGTTGATTCAAACTTGGCAACTCATGCCACAATCAAATTGTCAAACAAATTGAGCCCCTTTGTTCTTTTTTCAACAAAGGAAGGTTGCCAACTTATTCAAAGTTGGTAATGCAAATTGATTTCAATTTTCCGCTGAAAGTTGATAGCCAACTTGTAGAATGCCACCTACCAAAATTACTCCTATATAAAGGAGTAATTTTGTTCTTCATTTGGAGAAGGAAGTAGAGAAAAAATTTGTAGAGAGTCTAAAAATTTGTGAGATACACATTGTGTATTTTGTGAGTGTTGTAATACTTTATTTTTATCACTCCACTCCACATATATCACTAAGTGATACACAAAAATTATATCCTCGTAGTGCTTAAGCCCAGTGAGGTTTTGTTGTACACTTCTCCATTATAGTGATATTTTGCTCGTCGTCGTCCGTGGATGTAGCCTATTTATCGGGTGAACCACGTTATATCTGTGTCTCCATTTCTTATCTTGCCCAATTTATTTATGCTTTTCAATATCAATCCCGATCCTTATCATGCTTCCGCTATCGCCTCATACTCCTAACACTTAATCCAATATAGGTTTTTTTTAAAAAAATATATATTAATGGTATAAAAAATCATTCACACATTTAAAGGATGTTTTGGCGAGCCAACAATTATGTGCATATTTAGAATAACATATATAGATATAATTATAATCAACTGTATGTTAACATATGTAATTATAAGCTAATTTAAATGGGAAATAAACGGCATAAATATATGCTACCAAGCTAATTGACAGATGACAAATCATATTGATTTATTGGGATGAGATGACTATAGTTCACCTGCGGACGCCGAGATGAAGAAGCAAATAATTTACAAGCGTATGCAGCCCTTTGAATCATATTTGCACAACAAACCAATATGTTCCTGCCTAATTTCGAGGAAATCACAAAGTGAGAGAATAAAATAATATTGATTCAAGAGTTAGAATTGCAAAGTTGTAACCTTGATTTATGGTTGTGATAGGTAGGATTTTCTTCGATTTTCTTCTCTTATATATACTAATCACAAAGACTCCGTGCTATATATTATTTTTTTTTAATTTTAATTTATGTGATGTTAATAAATCTTTTATGCATATTTTAAATTTTTCAAATTATTAATTATTGCGACTTATAACATTTTTTATATTATTCTTAAATAATACATCTTACTCATTTTGTTCCAATGTAAACAATAATAAGAGGGAGTTACAGGTCTATGCAATAGTCCATCGACATGTCTGTTTTAGTAAGGTATATTTTGAAAAAAAAATTATGTTAATATAATTAATGTACAATTATTATGAAATTATGAAACCTACTTTAGTTATATTCGTAAATCAGACATTTTAGTTATATCTTATATTAGGTTTACATTTAAAAATTATTTAATCAACATCACTTAAAATTTATCAATAAACATTATTATGTATTTATTTTATATTAATAAAATGATTTATTATTATTATACAAACATATATGACTTATTTTATATTTTCTTTGTCCCATTTTATGTGGCACCTTTTCCCTTTTTAATATATTTAAAAAAGAATATTATATTAGTATAATTAGAAATATTTTAACTTTAAAATTCCTTTTTTATCTTAATATAATAATTTATATTGAGATTAAATTAGCTAACTATGTAATCAACGACTACTTAGTTAGTTAGCCTTCAGTTAGTTAGTTAATATTCTGTTAAACAGTTAATGATTCTGTTAATATGTTAGTTAATAGCTAGTGACAGCTGTCTTCCACTCACACTCATTAGCTTGTATATATATTAGCTACACTAAGAATGAAAGTTAGTGAGTTTATTTCTCCCAATTCTTATCTTCTTCTTCCTCTGTTCCACTTTCAGTAGTTGGAGGATTATGTAATATTCTTCATTGATCATTTCTCTTAACTTGGTATCAGAGCAAAGCTCGAGTACACACTGATCTCTCCACACTTGCCTATATCGTATTCATGGTATTATCATCCTTTGTTTCTGATTTGTTTTTTAATCAATTTGGGGATAATTTTGTGTAGTCCTCGTTTGTTCTCTATCAGTTTTTGATTTTCAACTGTGATACTAGTCATACATATCGATTTCATTCCTTGTTTGTGAGATTGCTGATTGAATCCGGTGTATAGTGGTTGTTGAAAGTAGCACAAATGCCAATGGAACTGATAGCACCAATATAACCATCAATGAACCTGACATGAGTTCCCTTCTGTACATGCAACCCTCTGATAATCCAGGTGCATCTTGGTTCCTACTCCTTTGATGGAGTGGGTTATAGATCATGGAAAAGGAGTGTTCTTCGAGCTCATTCTGTTAAGAATAAGGTAGGTTTTGTTAACGGAGAATGTAAGAAGCTAGATCCAGGGACGACATGATATCGACAATGGGAAAGATGTGACAACATGGTCACATCTTGGATCCTCAATTCACTAGCTAAGGAGATTGTAGATAGTGTGAAGTATGTTGGTGACTCATTTGAGTTGTTGAAGGAGCTGAAACATCGATATGATCAGACAAATGGAGCAACACTATATCAAGTTCAGAAGGAGATAAGTGAATTGTCTCAAGGGACACTGGATATCACAGCTTACCACACCAAAATGAAGAGACTATGGGAGGAGTTGAGTACACTACATGTCAAAACACAATGTAGCTGTAATTGCAACTGTGGAGCTAAGGAAAACATTCTTAAGGCAGAACAGGATAGAAGATTATTTTAATTTCTTATGGAATTGAATGAAGTGTATATTATAATTCGATTCTCATGATAAGTCCATTACCCTCTCTGGCACAGGCTTTTTCACTGTTGGTACATGATGAGGAACAAAGAGAAATCAAACTTGGAGGTCAATTATCTATGTAGTGTACATCATTTAATGCAAGTGCTTCAGGAAGAGAACCATGGAACCAACATCTTTTAATGTGAGTCGACCATCAGAGGCAAGCACTTCCATATCTCTAAGACATAACTATCCTCCAACTGGAAACAACAACTTCAGGACCAACTACTCTCAAGTCAACAATTATGATGACAATAAGTCTAGAGTTTTTTGTGAATACTGTAAGAAGCCTAGGCATGCCAAGGACAAATGTTTCAAACGCCATGGGTACCCACCAGGAAATGGTAACCAAAGCCTCCACAACAATTATAATCAGAATTTTCAGAATGGATACAGAAACAACAATCAGAACTTCAGGTTCAACAAAGGTAAAGGTCTGATGGCTAATGTGCATGTGTCAACAGAAAATAAAACCACATTGATACATACTTTGAGCAAAGCCCTAGACTCACCAAAGAAGAATATGAACAGTTTGTGAGTCTTTTGCAGCAATTGAAGACTGAGAAATATGGAGAAGGTGCTTAAAACATAGATCCTATGGGTAGCAATGTGAACTTTGCAGGTATTATAGTTTGTACTTCTTCTATTGATTTTGGTAAGTCATCTTGATCACCCTCCCAAATGGATACATGGTTAAAGTTGATAGAATTGGTGGTGCTTACATCATATATTGTCCTGCATAAATTACTGTGTGTGCCCTCTTTTAAGTCAATCTTATGTCTATTCACTGTCTCTCTAAGTCTATTCCTAGGAGTGTTGTTTCTTTTACTGAAATATCATGCATTCTACAGGCCCCTTAAATGAAGAGGCCTCTGGAAATTGGTGAAGCCAAAGATAGATTGTATCTACTTAATTCCAACTGTCTAAATAAAGACAGGCATGCTGGTGTCAGATGTGCTGCTTGTACTACTCCAAATATGCTTGCTGTGGTCTCTGAAGTCCCTACTGTTGAGTCTGTTTCTTTTCTTGTTTCCTCATGTAGTGATAAGACAACCATTGTAAGTAACAATTCTAATATGCATAAGTACTCACAGTCCATTGTAAAAACTCATGCTTGTTCAAGAAATAAGAGTCAATTTCATAGTTCTACTTTTCTTATGTTTCATGCTTGTGATGTGGATATATTGTGGCACAATAGGCTTGGACATGTACCCTTTGTGAAAATGAAACAATCAAGTCAATACATGAGAGTTTTTCCACAAAATAATCTGTCCTTTGTAGTATATGTCCAATGGCAAGACAAGAAAGACTACTATTTTCTCACAGCACCAGCAACTCCACAGAGATATTCTAGTTGTTGCATGTTGATCTTTGGGGCCCTTATCACATACCAACCCATGATAACTTAGATACTTTCTCACTCTTGTTAATGACTTTAGCAGATGCACATGGACACAACTACTAAGCCATAAAAGCAACACATAGGAAGCCATCAAAACCTTCATATCGATGATTGAAAACCAGTTTGATACCAAAATCAAGTCCATTAGTATAGACAATAGCCTTGAATTTACCAACATACATACCACATCCTTTTTTCATTCAAAAGGTATTTTACATGAGAAAACCTATCCATACACACCACAACAAAATGGTGTAGTGAAAAAAAAGCACAAGTAGTTATTGGAAACTGCTAGGCCCTTTCTATTCCAGTCAAAGATACCACCAAAGTATTGGGGGGAGTGTGTCTTATGTGCTACATATATCATTAACAAGCTTCCAAACTCTCACATTCCAGGAAAGTCTCTATATGAGTTACTATACAAAACCAAACCATCCTACTCTCACATGAGATCATTTGGTTGTCTATGCTATCCTACTATTCTAAGTCCCAAAGAGACAAATTCCAAGCCAGAACAACACCTCACATATTCATAGGGTACCCTTTTGGATCAAAGGGATATGAAGTCCTTAGCTTATCCACAAACAGAATTGATGTTTCCAGAAATGTAGTCTTCAAAGAAAATGTATTTCCTTTTGTTGAAGGCTTTACTGCTTCTTCCTTTCCTCATATGTTTCATTACGTACCTTTCATAGACACTGTTAATACTAAAAATAGGTCACAAAATGTACAAAATGCAGATAACAATATAAACAATGTAAGTGATACTCCAGTTATTGATCAACCAGTCAACTTACCTACAACAACATATTATACTCCTTAACAACCAGTCAACCTACCTACAAGAACAACACATTCTACTCCTGGTCACACAATTCATGATGTTCCAAATAGATTAGTACCCCCTGCTGGACCCTCCAATTTTACTAGATCCTCTAGAACACACAAACTACCTACATATCTACATGAATATATACTCCTAAGAACATAACCAAACCTCCACCCTAGTTGAACAATGAAAACATTTCCCTTCCTGCTGCCTTCTCCAAACACCAACATATACCACCTGAAGAACTAAGAGATGAGAGTCAAGTACTTATAAGGAACATAAGCAATGATACTAAACCATCTTCATATAGAGAGGCAACTATAAATCCTACTTGGCAACTAGCCATGACCAAGGAATTTGAAGCATTACATGCAAATTACAATTGGGATCTTCTGGAGTTACCAATTGGGAAGAAGGCAGTAGGGTACAAGTGGGTGTATAAGGTGAAACACAAGGCAGATGGTACTATTGAAAGGTTTAAGGCGAGGCTTGTGGTGAAAGGTTATACATAACAACCTGGCATTGATTATAAAGAAACTTTCTCACCTGTCATCAAGATGACAACTGTGAGGACTTTTTTAGCCATAACAATGAAGAAAGGATGGACATTTTTTAACTTGATGTGAACAATGCTTTTATCTATGGTGCGTTACATGAAGAATTTTATATGGAGGTTCTACTAGGGTTAGTGGTGGACAAACCAGGCATGGTGTATAAATTAAACAAGTTCTTCTATGGCTTGAAACAAGCAAGTAGACAGTGGTATGCCAGACTAGCACAAGCTCTATATTCTAGGGGGTACACTCACTCATTGAATGATTATTCCCTTTTTCACAAGAAATATACAACATCCACTATATTTGTTACTGTGTGTGTGGATGATATTATACTCACTGGGATAAACAATTATGAGATTGAAGACCTTAAGACATTTTGCATGATCAGTTCAAAATAAAGGATTTGGGAAGATTACATTATTTTCTTGGAATGGAAGTACTTTACAAGGAAGATGGCCTCATCATCTCACAAAGAAAGTTTATTCTTGACATGCTGAAGACATATAATGTCATTAACATGACCAGTTGCACTTTATCTCTAGATCCCACAGTAAAGCTTCTTGCTAGAAGGCACTCCTCTCTCAGACCCCACATTTTACAGAAAGCTTATTAGCCAGTTAAATTTCCTCACCAATACCAGAATGGACATTTCCTACAGTGTTCAACATCTTAGCCAGTTTATGCAGGATCCCAGAGAACCCCACTTGAAAGCAGCATATCACCTGCTGAGGTACCTTAAAACAGATCCTACCTTGGGCATATCCATGTCACATGAGCATTCATACCAAGTAAGGGCCTACTGTGACTGGGCTGCTTGTCCCGACTCTAGGAAATCAGTGAGTGGTTACATTGTGTTGCTAGGGAATAGTCCACTTAGTTGGAAATCAAAGAAGCAAGAAACCATATCTGTATCCTTAGTAGAAGCAAAGTACAGGGCCATCAGAAAGGTTGCAGGAGAATTGGTTTGTTAGCAGACTATTGGAGGAAGTTACAGTGCCACCACCAACACCAATTGCTATCTTTTCTTAGCTCTCCACATTGCAAGGAATCCAGTCTTTCATGAATGTACTAAGCACATCGAGGTTGATTGTCACTTTGTCCGAAAATCTACTCAAGCAGGCCTCATCTTCTTACATCACATTCATTCAGATAACCAGCTGGCAGACATCCTAACTAAGGCACTGACTGGTGTAAAATATTTTGCAGCATTGCACAAGTTGTCAGTATTTTCCACACCTCCAACTTGCTGGGGTGGGGGGAGAGGGGTATTGTGATTAGATTAGCTAATTATGTAATCAACGACTACTTAGTTAGTTAGCCTTCAGTTAGCTAGTTAATATTTTGTTAGACAGTTAATGATTCTGTTAATATGTTAGTTAACAGCTAGTGACAACTGTCTTCCACTCACACTCATTAGGTTGTATATATATTAGTTACACTAAGAATGAAAGTTAGTGAATTGATTTCTCCTAATTATCATCTTTTTCTTCCTCTGTTCCAGTTTCAGTAGTTGGAGGATTATGTAAAATTCTCCATTGATTGTTTCTTTTAATAATTTACAATCACATAAATATCTAAACATTTTAAATCACAAATTTTAAAAGTCTTTAATTTTTAAATACATTGCCAGATTAAATAATGTCATATAAAATAAAATAAAGAAAATATTAAAAATATTTTATTAACACCATTTTCATTTTAAAAATTTGAATAAACATCAAACCCGTGTGCGATACATATTTTTGCTCACCAATATTTGTAAAAAGGACAAGAAAGAGACGATATCGATGATGAACTGAACACGTAAAGTAGGAGTTATTAAGAGGATAAGTGTCAAGCTTTTGAGTTTCCACAATCGAAAACAACAAATGTAAAAGTTTGGTTGAATATCGATGGAAGTGACTTGGCTGTACTCATTTTCCAGAGCTTGCCCCTATCTACTTCCTTGCAATTATTTTATTATTTTCTTACAATTTTCCACCTTCTTATCCTGTTATTCATTTGCCATATTTTTGATGATGGTCACACTCTAATAAGAAAGCAGTCTAATTAACCTAACCGAGGTTAGGGTCGAATCCACAAGGAATACAGGACTTGACTATAAGATTTCACTACTATTCATTCCTAGTATCTATAAGTACAATCTCTAGATGGGGGGGGGTCATTGTGATTCAAAGGACAACTTAAACTGAACACTGATTAAAATTCAGGAAAATACTCAATTTTGGGAACAACTTGAGTATTTGTGTTCCCATGGTTTGTTAACTCAATTATTCTAGGTACCATAACTATGATTAGTGAATCGTTTGCAGGATGGTAACTTAAGTTCTTCCGGTCCTCTTGTGAGGATGAAGGTCGAATTTCACCATGATGCTTGGTCGGCTACCATGGCGTGCCAACTAACCATTACTTATTGTCCTAGTCAATCTCCCCTTGGTTAGGTTTGGTCGATTAGACGGGAGTACATCAATCGAATCCTGTCATCTACTTCCCTTTTCCTATTTGTCACTACCTTGGTCGGGATCGTGATAGTAGGCAGGTTTTGGTGTTAGCCACCACCAAACAACATCAATCATGAAGGGAAATAGGTAATATATGCAAAACCCCAATCATAAATATGCATAAAGCCTAGGTCATCTCAAGTCAACTACCCATGGTTCCCACAATCCCAAGTTGTGGGTGCTTAGCTACTTATGGTTAAGATAAAACACACAAAAATACAAATAATAGTCATAGTTGAGAGTTTCACCAATAACAATGGAGGTGATAGGCACCACAAGTTGCAAACTCACAAGCTTGATTGATCAACAATGAGTACAAGGCAAGATTTACAATTCCAAAAATGAGTTTTCCCAAATAGAACATTAATCTACTCTAAAACCTAAGAAAAACTTCAAAATTATATTGAGAGATGTCTACTATTCGAACTCTCCTCCCAAAAAAACCTAACTTAAACTATTTATAGTATTTACAAAATAACCCTAGAAATCAAGCAGAAAAGACAGCTGACATCTGATAAATTTCGTAGTTACGACTCATAGGTTGGCCTATGAGTCGTAGTCGGGATCTCGTATCAGGTTCTTGGCATCTTGGACTGAACTGGTACAACCTATACGTACGAGTCGTTACTTGAGCTACAACTTGTATGTTGGTCTTGTAGTCTTGGCCTTCAGGTTTTTGGTCCAATATTTTTGGCTATCTGATTCTTGCTATGAGTCCACCTATACAAGTCATAGTGTGTCTTACGACTCGTAGGCTGAGTCTCGTAGGGGTGACCTTCACTTGGTAGATTTCTGATTTTTGGTCTCTGATTCCTACTACGACACCACCCTATGAATCGTAGCGTGAGTTACGACTCATAGAAGAGCTCGTATGGCCTATGCTTCAGCAAAATCTACAACTTTTCTTAAATAATGCCAACCTAACTTTTCTACAAGATTAACACAAAAACACATCAAAATACTAAAAAGTAGCTTTAAGAACTCACAAAATCCTTTGTTTTAGGCATTAAATGTGCTGTAATTTGACAGCATATCAATACCCTCAACTTAGAATTGTTGCTTGTCCTCAAGCGAGGCTCAATCTACGCAGACAAAGAGAAATACATAGCAGCTATATCAATGGCATATACAACAACTAATTTGATTCAGGTATTCAAAACAGAGTTCCAAAGTTATTGAGCAAGCAGAACATCATGAGGTACCTGAAAATCCAACTTTGATAAGCTAAGGAGCATTAACCTTCCACATTCACTGGCATAGTCGTATGCTACTCAAATAGTGCAAATGTCCTCACTAGAAAGAAGTCCCTGATACTCACTCAAGAACATGTAGAAATTAGGAACTGAGGAAACATTCTCACTCTCACAATTGAAATTCATGCCAATGACTAACACCATAAGCTTGCCCCTATACTTATTTTCTTGGCTTGGTGACAAAGTGGATTTGGATCACTTTAGGACTTACGAACTTGTAACATAGGTTCTTGGTGCTTTGGTATGGCATTTTAGGCATTTAGTGACTAAAAGGTATCCTTGAACTATGCTTACCAACATTTTTACCTTCACAACCCATCAAATTTCACTAATTCGTCCTTATTCCACCATTTTAAGCTTTTCCCCGGCTGTTCTTTCACTTTTTACAGTTGTGCCTCAATTTCAAACACATTTTTGCACATCTTTTCAGATCAAGACACTTTTTCTTTTCGTTTTCTTCACCCGGCTCATGATTAATCATTTTCTTTCTTTTCACTTCAACTAACCACCTTATTTTTGTTACTTTACTACAATAAGGGTCATCCTCAACTTAGGGTTTTAGCCTAAGGTAAAGTGCACAATATCTATGTCTCAAACCAGGGCCACCATTGTAGCCACCCTCAACTTAGGCTTTTAGCCTCAATTAAGGTTCACATGTTCAAGGATAGATCAAGGTATTTCATCAAATAAGGTCAAGTTAGCAAGGCGTCAAGAAAGAATGAGTACATGAGAAGCTTAAACATTCGAAGCAAGGGATTCACTAGTTCATTTGGTAGGCAATTTAGGCAACAGTGGGCTTCCTATCAGAATAAGGCCTAATATCACTTCCAAATCAACTAAGTCACTGAACTAAGCTTAGAGTACAAGGGCAAATTTTGAGTCCATGCAGCAAAATAAGCTCACAGTACACATGACAATTGCATCCACAATCAAGTATAGACTTACAGGTCATGCTTTCAGTCTCAGCTTACCTTCACAATATCAAAACAAACATTGCCAGATGCTCAGAAATATATGAATGCATCAATACTAACAACCTTAAAATTTTCGAGGGTATCCAATTTTGCATCAAAAGTTTAAAGAAAATTTAAGAGCTATATGTATGCCATAAGACAACATTACTATGCATTTACAAATTATCTATACTTCCTAAACCATACCGGTTCAACAAAAAATAAACATCCTCAAGGAAAAAGAAACATGGCAAGAAAACCATGGGATCAAAAATAGGGGAAGTTATGGACTTGAAGCTACTCAAACTTCACCTTAATCCATAACTTCCACCACCCCACCAAAAGACGATACTTTGTCCTCAAAGGAAAGACAAAACAAGAACAAAACATTATATATATATACACACACACACACATTCATTAAGAACCAAAAATAAGCGTCCAAAGTAAAAGTAAAAATAACATCTGACATAAACATAATTAAAACAAAACCAAAAACCACATAAAAACAAGATTCTCTAAAAAGAGAACAAAGTATCCAAAATGTCAAGATAAAACTGGGGTAAAAAGAAGTCAAACATCTTGGTGCTCATGCACTAGTCTCGGGTTGATCAGTGGGGTCCTGGGGCTAGCTCTCCTCCTCTGCTGTAGTTCCAGAAGTACCCTCTCCAGGTGGGGTGTGCTGTGCTCGGTCTCTCTGAATAGCCGCTAATAAAAGTGATTCCTGCACCACCTCCTCAGGTATGGGCTTCTCCTCCTCAGATCTTGGCCTTCGGGGTCGGCTTTGGATCAGCATGCTCTAGAGACCTCTTCCCTCTGGTGTCCGGTTGGTCGACAAGCCAATCAAATGCCTCATCTCCTACCAGTTCTCCCTCTAGGGTTGGAACAGGGGCTGCCAACATCTGTAGTAAGTCGCCTTGAACCTAGACAACTCCTTAGTCACCGCACTCATGTGGGCACGCCTAGCACCCTCGAGCCTCTTCTGGACTCTAGCCTCGAATGCATCGACCCGTGCATCAACCACTCGGACTCTATCATCAACTAAATCTTGGGCAAATTCCCACATCCTCTCCTCGGCATCCTGAACAGTCTGATCAATCAACGGTCGGACTCGTGCTAATAACTCTTGTAGCCTGCCCTCTGCTACAACCACCTTGTACAATAAAGCCTGAAAAGCAACAGTAGAGAAAAGAGGGTTAACCTAAAATGTGGATGCTGCTGGTGCTAGGGTGCTGGTGGATGGTGTAGACTCGATCTCGGCTGCTGGTGTGGGCTCTGTAGTGGCCGGAGTAGTACACGTAGGAGCTGGAGGTGAACTTAGAACCTGTGGCTCGACCGAAAATAGATCTGGGATAACTGGAGGAGCTGCTCGTGGTAAGGCCATCGGATTCTCATTAGCCTTTATCAGGCTGGGATCCATAGTGCGTGTAGCCTCCACGTGAGGGTCCCAGTGGGGGTCGATAGGAACACCTGCTGCACTGCATAATCAATGAATAAGAACTGGAAATGGCAGTGAGGTATTTGTCCAAGTTGCTGCCTCGTGGATTTGCTCTGATATAAACCGGGCCCAATCAATAGAATAACCAGCTAGGATGCTGGCCAATAATACAACCCTCTCAAGGGTGATCACATTATACCCGAAAGTTGGCCTAATAAGCTAGCGGATAATAAACCACCAAAATTTAGCCTGGAATGACAGGTGTGCCTTCACAATCATGTCCGCATGGTTTGTGATCCATGTAGGCTCCACAACCGGATAGCAAATCTGACTCGCAATCCACCATAATAACACTGTCCTGACCCCAACATCCTTCCCCATAACCGCTCTTCTCATTTTATCAATCCGACTATCATACTCAGCGGTTGACTGGGGTGCTCTATAGGTGGGCCCAAATTATACTCGGCGGATTGTCTCCTCCGAGATGTTAACCTTCCTTCCCCTGGCTGTCACCACGCGTAGCCTCGGCTACTCGATTGACTTCTTGTTCTTTGGCATCCCCCGATAGAGTGTCATAAGGTATGCAACATAGAACTCACGGACTACCAAAGGGGCATATTTGCCTAGTCGCTATGTGGTCCAACGGAGCCCGTGCTCATCCAATCCCGTATTCAAGTCAGGTATTCTGTCTAACCCCTCTGTCTAACCGAGATTAGGGTCGAATCTATAGGGAGTATAGGGCTTGACTATATGATTTCACTACTAATCATTCCTAGTATCTATAACTACAATCTTTAGATTAGGGGGGGTTGTTGTGATTCAAAGGACAACTTAAACTGAACATTAATTGAAATTTGGGAAAATACTCAATTTTTGGAACAACTTGGGAATTTGTGTTCTCTATGGTTCATTGACTCAATTATCCTAGGTAATAAAACTATGATTAGTGAATCGCATGCAGGACGGTAACTTAAGTTCTTCCAGCCCTCTTGTGAAGGTGAAGGTCGAATTTCACCATGGCGCTTGGTCGGCTACCATGGCGTGCCAACTAATTATTACCCATTGTTCTAGTCAACCTCCCCCTGGTCAGGTTCGGTCGATTAGACGGGAACACATCAACCGAATCCTGTCATCTACTTCCCTTTTCCTATTCGTCACTACCTTGGTCGGGATCGTGATAGTAGGTAGGGTTAAGTGTTAGCCACCACCAAACAACATTAATTATGAAGGGAAATAGATAATACATGCAAAACCCCAATCATATATATGCACAAAACCTAAGTCATCTCAAGTCAACTACCTGGTTGCCACAACCCCAAGTTGTGGGTGCTTAGCTACTCATGGCTAAGATAAAACACACAAAAATGCAAATAATATTCATAGTTGAGAGTTTCACCAATAACAATGGAGGCGATAGGCACCACAAGTTGTAAATCTACAAGCTTGATTAATTAACAATGAGTACAAGGAAAGATTTGCAATTCCCAAAATGAGTTTTCCTAAAGAGAACACTAATCTACTCTAAAACCTAAGCAAAACTTCAAAATTATATTGAGAGATGTCTACTATTCGAACTCTCCTCCCAAAAAAAACTTAACTTAAACTATTTATAGTATTTACAAAATAACCCTAGAAATCAAGTAGAAAAGACCGCTGACATCTGATAAATTTCGCAGTTACGACTCGTAAATTGGCCTACGGGTCATAGTCGGGGTCTCGTATCAGGTCTTGACATCTTAGAATGAACTGGTACGACCCATAGGTATGAGTCGTTACTTGAGCTATGACTCATATATTGGTCTCGTAGTCTTGGCCTTTAGTTTTTTGGTCCAATATTTTGGCTCTCTGATTCTTGCTATGTGTCCACCTATATGAGTCGTAGTGTCTTACGACTCGTAGGCTGGGGCTCATAGGGGTGACCTTCACTTCGGCAGATTTCTGATGTTTGGTCTCTGATTTCTGCTATGACACCACCCTACGACTCGTAACGTGAGCTATGACTCGTAGAAGAGCTCGTATGGCCTATGCTTCAACAAAATCTGCAACTTTTCTTCAAAATCATGCCAACCTAACTTTTTTGCAAGATTAACACAAAAACACATAAAAATACTAAAAAGTCGATTTAAGAACTCACAAAATCCTTTGTTTTAGGCATCAAATGTGCTGTAATTTGACAGCACATCAATTTTTCAATTAGAGTGAGGAACTTTTACATTAACTTATTTAGTATACGTGTGTATAATACTTGTTATGGAAATAAATATAATATATAGAAATAAAATTAAATAAATATTATTAATTTAATGCAAGAATTTAATCTATTATGAACAATCAAAGATGAGAAAATTATTTCAATTAGTTATTATAATATAGAGATACGTTAATAGATTATGAATACATAACGCTGAATAGTAAGGAATGAAATAATAATTGATTAAAATTTAACTTTAAAAAAGACTCCGAAATATAAAAGGAGTAGTTTAATGTTTCAACGTAATTTAAGTTACTCTTTTTATTTTTAAATTTGCTATATTACATACTTTTATTAACAAAATAGTTGTTCATCAAAATTTTAGTCTTAAATATTAGAAAAATAAAAACATTTTTTCTTTTTCTTTTTTCTCATAGCTCAAACAATTATTTATATAGGATAGTTCCAAATCAAGAAGGAATTCTAAGTACAAAGAAATTCTAATTCAAAAGTGAATCTTGAAAGTAGATAAATAAAAGGTAAATAATAAATTAAGAAAAATAGTGAAAAGACGATTTTGCCTAAAGCAAAGCATTTTACTGAAGGGAAAATAGTTAAAACAACATTTCTAAATGCCTTCACGCTTTTGATATAGTATAGATGGATTTTTTTAGATTAAATTATTATTTTTTGTATTTTATTTTGTGTGGTACTTTTTCCTTTACTCCGTCTAAAAGAGAATGTTACTTTATTTTATTTGAAAATTTAAATTTAATTTTTTATCCTTAATGAAATGTTAGCAACCATACAAATATCTAAGAATTATTTAGACCATAAGATTCAAAATATTTTTTAAAAACTCATGTCAAATCAAAGAGTACCACATAAAATCGGATTGAGAGAGTAATTTTTTTTACTACAGCCTATAGTTTAATTTAGAGGTAAGTGTCAAAAACACACCTAAACTATCCTTTTTTTAAGTATCATATCTAAACTGTCGAGATTGTGAGGTTCGTACCTAAAAGTGTTGTGTGTAATACACTCTTCCTTTTATTTTTTGCCACATGGATAAAATATTCTATCTTGACAAAAATTAAATAACTAAGAATATTAGTTAAAAGTTAAAGATTAAAGTATTATTATTCTCCCAAAAATATTATTTTTTAATAATTATTATTTTTAAAAAATAAAATTTAAAATATTTTTCTCACCTACTCTATCGCCAACCCCAGCGTACCCCCACCATCTCTAACCCCCCAACAATCACTACCCTTTTATTTTTTTAAATCTCTTTTATAAAATATTTTTAAAAAATTTCAAGTTTCATCTCTCCTCCACTCATTCCTAAAAAGTTGATAGTATTTTTTAAATAAATAAAATTCTAGTCCTCCATTCCAAATTTATTTTTATCATTTTTTAAAAATTATTTATAGATTTGTATACATATTTTAAAAAATATATTTTTTTACATGTATACCGAATATAACAAAAATAAAAATTTTATTTTTTTTAAAACTGTTGCGGCAAGTTAAAAAAAAAAGTTGAGGATTAGGTGGATAGAGTAAAATTATTTTTCTAAATAAATTAGAATAATATCTAAATTATTGTTTTAAGAGTGTGGGAGGGGGAGATGAAGTAAGAATTTCTTTAAAAAATTTTACAAAGATTTTTTTTTTAAAAAAACTAAAACAATGGTTGATTCGGGGGTGATGTTACATGTATTTAAAATAAAAGAGAGAGTGTGGTACACACACCAATGGAATAAAAGAGAGATATATGTTTCTCAAACTAATAGTTGATAGTTTATGTATGAAACTCACACTACCAATAGTTTAGGTATGAAACTCAAAAAAAGAGGATAGTTCAATCACGTATGAAAAGAATTCACTATTAATATGAGGATACCAACACTCACAATACCCCAAATTATACTACTCTAGTAGTTACTCATTCGATCCCTTATCCTCTTTAAGAGGTGAACTCAAGTTCAAATTCGACTTCATATACACAACTACACTCTACATCCATATAGTTAGTGTAATAGTCGGTTTGTGTACAGATTATTTCATTTTAATAGTCTTTCCTTTCTAGTTGAATCTATCTGTTCCAAATCAATTGATTCTCAGATATGTCCTGCATTGCGGAATCATACATGGCTATTAGTAATATGCTAGAGTAGCAACATTGATTGAAATTTCAAAAACCAGTAAAAGGTCAAAGGGTATTCTAATGAAAAGTTCAAATTTAACTTTTCAGGGTCTCACACAATGAAAATGTAGGGATTGTTCTTTCATTAATATTTTGATTGCTTAATATATTTGGTATTAAACACGTGCTATGGTTCTCACCTTTTCCAAGTGCATGTGTCTTACTCTAACATTGTACAAATCTTGGTCTAAACACCTCTCGATGTTAACCCAAGTTTCTCTCTATAATTATCCTCAAACTCATTTTTTAAAAGAGAATCTTGTCTAGTTTTCAAAAATAAGTCATAATATGGCAGCGATTATTATCTCTTCACATGCCTTGATGTAAGAGGCGATTGCTCATGTGAGAGAGCCAATCTCGCAACTTGTCCAACACATTTTATTTCTAAAACATGATCACATGTATATAAGATATAAACTTAATAATCTTATATTGATGTGAATATTTTAAAAATAAAATTATCTTACAATACAAATCATATCCTATGCTAGCCTAGAGATTTAGCATGTTTCTCGAACAAGTGTCTAGATATTGCTTTTGTAAAATGACCATCTATCTTTTCACAAGTAGGAATGTATCATAAATTCACTTCACCACTTGCTATTATATCTCTCACAAAGTTATACTTGATATCAATGTGTTTGATTTTACTGTGATACTTAGGATACTTTATATATGCGATAGCCAACTGACTATTAAAATATAAGGTCATGGGATCCTGATAATTCTTTGCAATATTCAAATGCTCAAAGAATCTCTTTAACCAAGTAGATTAGTATTATAGACGCACAAGCCACAAAGTGCTGGATTATTTCTTACTCTTTTCATGAAAATGTTACCACCATTTAGTAATAACAAATGACAATATAATGATCATCAACATTTGTATGTATAATCCCTTATAAATAAATTAGATTACTATTGCACAGTGAATAGTCTATAGTTTCCTTTAGATATTGAAATATTTTCTTCACTACCATTTCAATGATCTCTTTGAGTAGATTGATGCTTATTGGACCTTTGACATAATAAAAATCTTAAAAAGTGCACATCATAGTGTACATCATACTTTCAATAGCATAGAATATGAAACCTGAGATATTTGTTTCTTTTTTTAGTCTTTGGTCAAATTTCAAAACTTAAATTTTCACCTCTAAATATTGGAGTTTCCATGGGTTTTCAAATTATTCATTCGAAAATGTTTTAATATTTTCTTGTTGTATGTTTCTTGAAATAGACTCAAAAAAATTCTTGAAATGATCTTTTTGAATCTTGACTCTCAATATATGTTTACTTCACCCATATTTTTCATATCAAATAATTTTGAAAGCATTGACTTGATAATTTTCACATACTCCAAATCATTTTCGACTAATAGCATATCATCCACGTAAAGAGAAATAATATACAAGCTTTCCATTGGAACTTTACACATAGATGCTATGGTCTTCATTGATCAAAGTGAAATTTAATGAAATCACCTTTTTATGGCATCCAAGTAACACAACATTGAAGATTGCCTCAGGCCATAAATTGATCTTTTTAATTTATAAACTTTATTTTCTTCGGCATTAACAACGAAACCTACAAGTAACACCATATAGATTTCCTCATTTAATTT
>JAPFFP010002273.1:0-41153 GCA_026153255.1 Solanum medicagineum
ATGTAGAGGGAGGAGGGTAGGAGGTGGGGTAAAAAATTTGAACTTTTTGTTGTAAAATAGATGTCCAAATAAATATTTTCTATATCCACATAATATATTTTGTGGCAATTTACATATACACACAATATACATTATGTGTAAGATGGATTTGCAGTGATTTTAGTTTGTATTGTAATCTAATCATACATGTAATATACTTGGTGTACAAAGTACATACATGGGAATGAAAAAAACCATAAATGACCATTTATACAGAAGTATAAATACCCCCTTTCTTGTAACAAAATATATATACAAAAGAAGAAAAAGTGAGAATAAGAAATACTACATCTTCTCTTTATATCACTTCTTAGTTTGAATATGTTCTCATCATTTCACAACACATTATCGGTACGTGACTCCAACATCCTATGAATAAGTTAAGCTTCTATCTCAGTATGTATACAATCTTCTTCTAGCTTTTCTTATATCTTATGATACACTATTATAATAATATCAACACACTTTATTTCTTGAACAACTTATGATACTACTTAAATTTTCATTTGAGCATTGTATATGATTATAACTAATAGGACTAGTTTAAGATATATCTATTCTAATACTCATTTTACTTTGAGTTGATTGAATTAATTAGATAACATATTAACCAGTAATCAACTTGCTCTTCTAGGATCTACTTAAGTTTATTTTCACAAAAAGAAATAATTATTTTATTCACAAGTTATCTTTGATTCATTCTATTTAAAGTTTTCATCATGTCGAATCTATCAAAACTTGAATTTGTGGTTGTTGATAATAACGAAAAAATTATTTATCATGGATCTTTGATGCTAAAATTCACCTTGATGCTAACGGACTTGGAGACACTATTAAACATGAAAATAAAACATCAAGTTAAAATAAAGCAAAAGCTATGATTTTTCTTCGCCATCACCATCATGAAGGATTACAAACTGAATATTTAACTATGAAAGATCCACTTGAATTAAGAATTAATTTAAAGGATCAATATGACCACCTAAAACTTACTATATTGCCAAAAACTTGATATGAATGGATACATCTTAGATTTCAAGATTTTAAAATCTGTAACTGAATGTAATTCTGCTATTCACAAAGTGAGTTCCAAATTAAAATTATGTGGAGATACTATCACTGATGATGATTTACTTGAGAAAAGAGTTCCATATTAAAATTATGTGGAGATACTATCAATGATGATGATTTACTTGAGAAAACTCTTTCTACCTTTCACGCTTCAAATGGGTTGCTACAACAACAATATCGTGAAAAGGGATTTAAGAAATATTTTGAGTTAATTACATGCCTACTTGTGGATGAGCAAAATAATACTTTGCCAATGAGAAATTATGAAGCCTATCCCACTGGGTCTGCTCCATTCCCTGAAATGAATGTTGTAGCAAGGTCTAATTAGTTTGAATCTAGACAATTATTATCGTGGTCGTGACCGTGGTCATGATCGAGGACACAGGCGAGGGCGTAGTGGCAGATGAAATAATTATCATCATCATGAAAATAAACATGAGAATAATAGTGTTTCTCAAAATAATATTTCCAAGGGATGAAATAATATTTGTCATTAATGGGCATGAAAGGACATTGTGCACATGATTGTCGTACGCTTGATCATTTTGTCAAGCTTTATCAAGCTGTCACGCCCTGAGAGGGTACCCTAAATGTGGCTGACACTCAGAGACTATTGCTAGCCCCCAAATAAATCACTTGGTCTCATCACATTCATTCATTCAACATAAATAACTAATCAATATAAGACTAAAGATAATAAATAGTGGACAATCCGAGTCTCAAAAATCATATCAAACAAACAGGCTAGTATGAAAGAAATTAGATCAACATAATCTCTAATTAGTAACTTAACTCTTGTCTATGAAGCCTCTATCACTATCAATTGGTGACAGGCCCATGGCTACCTCAACTCAAAAGTAAATTTAATCTAAAGTCTGACTCTAATATCTAGATGAAAATAAAATGAGGATCCTCCAAAGTAAGGGAGGCTCACCAACTCAGCTGACTGCCAATAGATCCTCAACGGTGCACCTGTTGACGATCTCTAGTACTTGCCTCTGCATTATCAAATGATGCCATCCAAATAGATGTCAGTACGTGGAATGTACAAGTATGTAAAATGGATGAATGAAACAAATTTAGGTAGAATAATACAGAGTAACATCAACTCAGAAGATACTCAAATTAGATTGCCAAATGTCTATCTAAAGTAAGAATAAAGAGTAGACAATGACCAATCTATCCCAATCCAACCTCATTCAATCAACTCAACTCAGAGTAGTGTAAGTGTGGGACCTATTTGGGAGTTTCTCTTATTTGAGAACAATCACTTATGAGCCAGTGATTGTAGAACAATCACACTGATGTTGCCATAGCCTTTCCGTACTTACCTGATAAAGAACGATTCAGATCCACGAGGGATCTAGTCTCTCAAGTCCTGTATTGCTTTCAGGGACTTTCACTCAAGAGGGAACCTCTAATATAATGGTTGAATCCTCACCTACACTAGGCGACGTAGTTAATGAGTGCGAGTTGGATTTACTCTTACTCATTTCGGTGCTCGATACTCCTCCTAAGACTCAATACTCATAAAATCAACTATCTCGATCAATCATCACAATTAGGCTCATATAGACTCCCACATCTCATTAGCTCTATCTTAATTGGGCCTTCGGGCTGATCATATCAATCATCTCATCAACTCAATTCTCATTCAATAGCTCAAGTCTTAGATAAATAATTAGGAGGAAGTCAGTTAGATAAATTTCTAGAGTTCAATTATGAATACTAATGGGACCATCAAGTTTTATCAATCTATCATCATGCTCACATCACAATCACAATCAACATTCTCAACTCAAGTCTCTAGATTCAATCCTTAGGTTCATTCATGCATTCTTTTACAAAGTCACATATATGACTTATGAAAATAACTCATGTAAAAACATTTATTCAGTAAATCAAGTTTGTGATGATCATCAACATACGAAAATACATAGATTGTATAATTTTCAAGAAAACATTCAAGAAATATGCATGGAGACTCAATATGCTCACAATCTTTCTATTACCATCAAGGGGGACACATGGAAGAACATTCCAATATTTTAGTTTAGCCTTACATACTTGGTATAGAGTTTTGATAGTCAACCTCGTAAGAACTCTCCTCAATCCTCTTGAATTCTCGTTTCTTCTCTTTTCTCTTTAGCCCTAGTCTTTGTTAGAAGCTTAAAAAAGACTTAGGAATGGGGATAAAAATCTTTTGATGCTCAAAATGACCTATTTTGATCATTTTTTTAAATTTAGAAAGGGTTGAAAAAAGTCTGAAATGCCCCTCACAAAAAACTGAAAAAATGCACCTTTGGGGAACCATGTCCACATGGTGAACTTGGGTACTTTTTTGGGTTTTTTGTTAAAAATTTTCTGACTGTGTTTTATAATTCAATAGAAAATATTGGGATCATATCTAAGTACATGTCTGTAGCAGGTCTGCATCGGGGGCCTATCGCTCACTTATTCTGGAATGCATTTTTGCATCGAAAAACTTATCTTTGATCCAATTACTCTACAAATCAACCAAGACTATTTTCTCACAAAATTTTTCATGTTGATCGCATTTTCGACCTCAAATTTGCCATTGGAGTTTGGGAATACGCGTTATGCATACATCTCTCATCTAGCGGTATTTTGATAATTTTATTGGGTTTTACATTATCTCCCCCTTAGAATTATTCGTCCTCAAATGATGAGTAACGATGGACACCAAGGCATGAATAACAATTAAGGCTCCTCTTAATACTCTCTAAACAAGTCGAACTCACAACCCATCAACCATCTAGACAATCACTATTTAGACTTAAGAATAGACACATCAACTCAGGGATAGATAAATCAACTCAAATCAAGAGCAAGGACTTGACCTTTAACATTCTCATCATCAGGCACGAATAGGTGTGGGTATTTAGCTTTTATATCTTCCTCAGCTTCCCACGTAGCTTCCTCAATGAATTGATTCCTCCATAGGACTTTGATTGAGGCAATCTGTTTGCTTTTCAACTTGTGAACCTGATGATCATAGATTTGGACTGGAATGTCTTCATAATACAAGCTTAGAAGATGTGTAATACCGGATGGATCGCGTCTAGCTTTGAAGGTAACTCTAACTCATACACAAAAATCCTCTTTACAATCTGATAGGGACCAATATAGTAAGGACACAACTTCCCCTTCTTCCCAAATCTCATGACACCCTTCATGGGTGACACTTCAAATTATACCCAATCACTCACCTCAAACTCTAGGTCTCTCTTTCTCACATTGGTGTAAGATTTCTAGCAGCTCTGTGTAGTTTTCAACCTTTCTTTAATGACCTTTACCTTAACCATTGGCTGATAGACAAGGTCAGGTTCAATCAACTCAACTCTGTAACTTCAAACCACCCAATTGGGGATCTACATCTTCTCCCATACAAAGCCTTGTAGGGAACCATAAGAATGCTTGCGTGAAAACTATTGTTATATACAAATTTGATCAATGGCAAGTGGTCATCCCAATTTTCCTAAAAGTTAAGGACACAAGCCCTCGACATATGCTCCATAGCCTGAATGGTACGGTCTGCCTGGCCATCTCTCTAAGGATGAAAGGTACTACTCAGATTCACTTTAGTACCCAATCCCTTCCGGAAGGATCTCCAAAAATAAGAGGTGAATTGAGCTCCTTTGTCTGAGATGATAGACAAAGGAACTCCATGTTACCTTACAAGCTCAGGGATGTATAACTTGTCATACTAATCTGCATTGTTAGCCATCTTATCTGCTAAGAAGTGAGCTGATTTAGTCATTTTATCCACAATCACCCATATCAAATCATGTTGCCTTCGAGACCTCGATAGAGTGGCAATGAAGTCCTTGTTGATCATCTCCCACTTCTATTCAGGAATCTCAAAGTTCTAAGCAAATCCACAAGGCCTTTGATGCTCAACTTTTACTTGTTCACAAATCGAGCACTTAGAAACAAACTCAGCGATATCTCTCTTCATTCCACTCTACTAATATACTTTGCTTAAGTTGTGGACATCTTCATAGAACCAGGATGAATGGAATATCTAGAGTTAAGGGCTTCAGCCATAATTCCCCCTCAAACACCATCAACATATGGAATGCACAATCTACTCTAGTATCTCAACACCCCATCTCCCCCTTTGGAGAAGACCATCACCTTCTGTTTGTGGACATCTTCTTTCAATTAAAGTAAAATAGTATCTTAGTCTTGCTTTTCTTTCACTTCTTCCACTAAAGATGAAGCAGACCATTTCTGAACATTGACTCCTCCCTCATCATTCTCTTCGAGCTGAACTACCAATCAGGCCAATTTATGCACTTCCTTGACTAATTCCTTTTTTCCTTCCTCAACATGGGCCATACTACCCATTGACAACCTGCTAAGAGCGTTAGCAACAATGTTAGCTTTACCTGTGTGGTAGAGAATGCTTATGTCACAATCCTTAAGCAACTCTAACCATCTCCTATGAAGCAGGTTGAGTTCTTTCTGACTGAAGACATACTACAGGCTCTTGTGGTCTGTGTACACATCAACATGCTCTCCATATAAGTAGTGGCGCCAAATCTTAAGTGCAAATACTACTGCTTCTAACTCAAGATCATGGATTGGATAATTCCTCTTATGAACCTTAAGTTGTTTGGAAGCATAGGCTATCACTTTTCCTCTCTGCATCAGCACACAACCCAATCCAACTCTTGATCCATCACAATATATCATAGAGTCTTCTGTCCCATCTGGCAAGGTTAAAACTACTGCAATAGTTAGTCGAGTTTTCAACTTTTGGAAGCTCTTCCCACATTCAACGGACCACAGAAACTTGACCTTCTTCTGAGTCAACTTAGTTAATGGCGAAGATAGAGAAGAAAATCCCTCAACAAATTTACAGTAATAGCCTTCCGACCCCAAGAAACTTCTTATGTCAGTTGGAGAGGGGACCAGTTCTTAACAACTTCAAACTTTTGGGCATCTACCAGAATACCATCACCCAAAATAATATGGCATAGGAAAGCTTACTTGAGCCATAACTCACACTTCAAAAGCTTCGCATACAACTCGTGGTCTTTGAGATTTTGGAGGATAATTCTGAGGTGATTGGCATGTTCCTCCTTTTCTCTCAAATACACCATAATGTCATCGATGAACATGACCATAAACATATCAAGATATTTTCTGAACTGTCATGACTCAAGCATAGGGCCTAGAAGTGACACGGCGAATAGGGAACTTTAAGGAACTCCAATAAAGCCTCTTAACTTGTCATTACACATCCTTGGTCGCGGACACATATAAAAGCCATAAAATAAGCAAAAGGAACAAGGCGCTAAGGCATAGCTTGTCAATACATCAACATCAAGATAAGGAGTCATAGCTCATATCACAAATACACAACTTATCCAACAAACAACTCTAAGTACATAGATAGAGTGGGGGCCAAGACAAACTTACTGGGCTCACCCTCATAGTCAATAGAACATAAGATAGTGTCTTAATACATAGATAATAGCAACATAGACTAAGGTCCCCGAAATGGAGGACTCACCAATAAGCTTAGAATAACACCGACTAGCCACACGGAGGAGGAGGATAATCAACTTGAGCACCGGTTCCTACATGGTGATATCATATAGTCAAGAGTATGCGTTAGTACGTTTGAATGTACTAAGTATGTGGGATGCAATACGATAAGAACTATAAATCATAATCAAAATGCACGGTATTAAGCAATAGACGTAATATACAATATGCCATGTAGGACCAATGCTTAAGTAAAACATGCTTAAGTAACTCACACTTATATAGGATATGATATGTGAAGAAGAGACTAAGCTAGCTGTTCAGGGTATAAACCTCTTGGTGGTTGTGTGGTAGAAACCCCTAAAATGGTTGATGGTAATCACACCTTACCAAAACGATGACGAAGTATAAACCTCTCGCATGGTTGATGCGTATAAACCCCCAACGTTGTTACCTGGGCCCTTTCCCCAGGATCGGGTCTAGTCTAATGCAACATTTTATATAGGATTTATCATATGCTCTAGTGAGACAATTCATATGGGAATAATCATATACATAAGGTCATTTCATCATCATAACATCATTCATATCATATCTCATTCTTTGGACCTTCAACTACTCAAGAAACCACATTCAGACATTTTATCAAACACTTGGGGAGGTGTAATAGGGGTAAAAGACCATGCAATTTAGAGATGAAATCATGCAAGAAAATCAATGATAAAACCATCAATGAAAACCTTGAACCACCCCCAAGACATTCACATCTAAAACCCCCATCAAATCCAACAGTAGATCCAAGATTTGAAGCTCAAAACATGCTAAAACAATCATACTTTCATGAACTAAAATCATTGTGCAGTAAATTTCTCAATATACAAGACCCACATGTAAAATCAACTTTAAATATTGAATTAGTAATAAGAATAGGGTTTAGGCACCATGGGTGGAAGGACCCAATGGTTCAACACCACATACCTTTGGTCTAGAGTTGCTTGGAATTGAGATTGGGAAGAATAGAGGCTTGGAAATGATCTTTGAATCCAATCTTGTTCTTGGGTTTCCTTGAAATTGAATTGGGCCTTTATGGAGGATTTTGAGAGAATTGAGTGTGTCTTCAACATGAAAGTAATGAGTTTTATCCTTTGGGATAGTGTTTAGGTATTTTAGGAAGATTAGTATAGCATTGGAAGTCTAAAAAGGGCATTAGAGTATTAAAATTTACGAAGACGCCATAAGTGAACGGATGGAAAATTGGCAAAGTGTGGTCTCACTGGAGGCTTGACTAGCCGTGTGGCACTCCACAGGTTGTATGGGGTTGCTATGAGACAAGACTTAGCCTTACAATTGCAATTGGAACACTTGAGAAACAGTTAGCATCCACGTCACTTTGACGGCCACTTTGACGGACCGTGTAGTGTTACACGGACTGTTTACTGGTCCGTCCACCTCACTTAGACAATAAAATGTTGCAGGACACCACGCGCCCAGGTTCCACGGGCGATCACACTCCACACGGCCCATCAATAGTGCCCGTGGCACCACCCTTAGCCATATTTTCCCCAAGTCCAACAAGCTTCCTTTGGCACACCTTATGGCCATCCCCACGGTCAGTGGTGAGCCACACGGCCCGTGCCACTGGCTGTGTCACCTTCCTTAGTGCAAAACATGTCCTTTTCCAACCCCAGCTGCCCCAAACGGCCGAAAGGCCACACTAGCCCTCAAGCAGTCCGTCTGATACCATGCCCAAGAGGGTCTCACAAAAATGATCATAACTACTTCACCCGAGATCGGAATGAGGTGAAACCAAGTGCATTGCGAAGCTAACTCAAAGAGCTTTTCATGACTTAGACCGAAAATTGTCTTTTCCCTCTCCAACCAATTCAAACGGTTTGTCCAAGGCCATATTGCCTGTCAAAGTGCACGTGTGACATCACTACAGGGGAGGGTCTCACAAAAATGGTCATAACTCGTTCATCCGACCTCAGAATGAGGTGTGACCAAGTGCATTGGAAAGCTAACACAAAAGGCTTTAATTTGAAATGTCGTTGGTCATCCAGTTCCAAGTATGATAAAAGTTATTCTAGTTTAAAGTTGACACTTGTATGAACCATCACCCAAAACTCAACTCTTATGGAAGTCTTGGAGTCATTTAGGTACTAGGATCTCCCATGAACCTTATACACCCCCAACCTAACCAAATGAGGCTTGAAACATGGATACATAAGAGCATAGAGTTACGCGGTGTCACAATATCTCCCCAAATGTCAAAGAAACGTACACAAGGAACGTAGTCATGAAGACTTTATCCCAAACATGAATGCAACAATGCACATAAACATGATTTCCAAGGAAATTTCAACATGTACATCAAAATTCTCATAATCTTATTAACATGAACATGAATGCATGCAATGACATAAGGGCCGAAACTTGAGACTTGGAATCATAAAAAGGACTTGACATGTCATCATAAGCTTGAATAGAATGAAAAAGATACAGATATTGCTTCTCCATACCCGCACCACTTCCTCGAGAAACACATACGAATAAACGACTCTTCTAAAGGGGCCTTGACGAACACCACATCCTCATTAACCAACTTGTCCACTCATCCATCCAACACCTCCACCGGAACCTTCTTTAAGCAAACTTGTCCTCCACATCACCCATAACTTCAAGGAGTGCTATAGCACTAGAGTCAGTAACACATCCCATCCACCTAAAAGCACGAAGAACTGGACTAACCATGTCTACATCCATAGGCTAATCCCAAACTTATGCAACCTTACCAACCTCCCATTACACTCTATAAGGACTCACAATCCTAAACTCAATTGTCAACCTTAAACATACCTAGTCCACTTGATACCTCAACTACCATCTCCCCCTTGGGAGACGACCTCCACTCTATCATCTTCTCACTCAAAACTTCCAACTCTAATAAGGCAGAATCAAGGGCTTGCGTAATCTAGACCTCTTAACCTAAGAAGATTTGGAATCACCAAGGACACTATAATACCTTTCCTAACTTCCCCTAACCTACTTCCAACCTAGCCAACCGATGGATCCACTAGTCTCCTTTTTGCCACCATTAACCACATATGCTAAGCTACCTATAGGCACCCTACTTAGAGTACCAACCACAATGCTAGCCTTACCGGGAAAAGAACTAAAGCACACTCATAGCATAATCCTTAAAGAATTCTAACCACCTTCTTTTAATCCACAAATCACACTTATCATACTTAGCAACCAATCCCCCAAATGATTCACAAGCTCTAAATAAATAAATACCTCATCACTAGAAACCACCACAAACATACAAAGGTAGGGTCTTAAGATCCTATTCATGAAACCTATAAACACAAACGATGCATAAGCCAGCCAAACAACTCCACCTATATTCAAAATGCTCACTCCTAGTCCGAAAAGGACACTTAGGGATATCACCTACCCTTATCCTCACTTGGGGACAAAACCTAAACCAAAGATTCAATCTTAGAGTAGTGACTAACCCATTATAGTTGACCAAACAGATCAACCATCCTTACCCATCATATTACAATCTTACGGGTTCTACACTCATTAGAAACATGCTATACAAGTAGTCCAAACTACCCTAAAATTCTAAATATCAGAAAGGACATTCAAAGCCTCATTACCACCAATGATAATTCTATAGACAAAACACTCAGGTTCAACACCTCCATTTCTCACAAGATAGCAAATTTAACCCCTTGGAACCCAATTGTACCTTAATATAAGAACTAGACCAAGCTCCCACTCAAAGACAGGCTCATCAGGGAATAGGAAGCTATCTCTATGCGTCCTACCATCCATGAAGACATAACATGCATGCAACCACTCCATTCCTATAATGACAACCAAATCCACCATGCCAACTCCAACAAACCACAAAGCAAGACCTAATGCAATACAAACCCGGATCAACACCTATAAATCTTCTAGCAACAATATAACCAACAAAAGAGAAGACACCAAAGATCCACACAACACCTTTGGCACACAAGAAGCCCCACTAGCAACCAAAATAATAGAGAAGAAATAGTGGCACGTTAGACCTAACAATACATGCACAACAAAGCCAAGAAAACTTCAACTTACCAGAAATAACATCAGGCATCTCATCCCCTCCTTGAGTTACTTGATCAACAAGACCACCTTGATCTAAAGGTCGGCCACACTTACGCTTTCTTCAAACATACGGATAATCCTGTAGCTTGTGACCCACTTTACTACACCCATAACAAGCATTGGTATCTCTTAAGCATAGGCCATCATGGCCTCTATAACATGTTGGGCACTTAGCATAAGGCACCACACCATCTCTATCTCTCCCCTTGAAGATTTGGAACTTACCCACATTACGGGCGCTCTTGGCCTCAGTACCTCCCCTTTCACCTCTACAAGTCTCGAGAGCACCCACATTTTGACCGAGGTGAGTTGCCAATTTTGCCACCACTTTGGCCACCTTCCATAGAGCATCGTAAATCTCCGCATTCATCATAGCATCATCCTGAGTAGCTTGAGACATATCCTGTAATGTAATGATTAGGGGTTAGCAATAAGCCTTAGGGGACCTAACTCTATCATATGACATCGATCATGAAGAAGTGAAACATTTCCTAGCACGTCTCACAGCCTCCTATTCATAGTCATGGCGGGCTTCACAACCATGAATAGAACTCTAATCGATGTGGTGTGTTGGACTTCGAGGATCTATCAACCTAGTGCTCTGATACCAAGTTTGTCACGACCCAAGCCTAGGGCCTAGACGTGACACGGCGAATAGGAAACCCGAAGGAACCCTACTCAAGCCTTTTAACTTATCATTACACATCCTTGGTCGCAGACACATATTAAAGACATAAAATAAGCAAAAGGAACAAGTAGCTAAGGGATAGCTTATCAAAACATCAACATCAATACAAGGAGTCATAGCTCGTATCATAAATACACAACTCGTCCAATAAACATCTCTAAATACGTAGATAGAGCGGGGGCCAAGGCAAAGCTACTGGGATCACCCTCATAGTAAATAAAACATAATATAGTGTATCAATACATAGAAAATAGCAACATAGACTAAGGTCCCCGAAATGGAGGACTCACCAATAAGCTTGGAATAGCACCGACTAGCTACGTGGAGGAGGAGGATGATCAACTTGAGCACCGGTCCCTACATGGTGATATCATGTAGGCAAGAGTATGTGTGAGTACGTTTGAATGTACTAAGTATGTGGGATGCAATACAACAAGAAGTAGACATCATAATCAAATGCACGATATTAAGTAATAGACATAATATACAATATGCCATGTATGATCAATGCTTAAGTAACTGATACTTATATAGGATATGATATGTGAAGAAGAGACAAGCTAGCTGTTCAGGGTATAAACCTCTTGGTGGTTGTGTGGTACAAACACCTCACATGGTTGATGGTAATGACACCTTACCAACATGGTGACGAAGTATAAACCATCTCGCATGGTTGATGAGTATAAACCCCCAACATGGTTACCCAGGCTCTTGTCCCCCAGGTCGAGTATGGTCTAATGCAACACTTTATATAAAACTTATCATATTATCTAATACAACACTTAATATAAGAATAATCCTATAAACAATCTCATTTCATCATCATAACATCATTCATATCATATCTCATGCTTTGGACCTTCAACTACTCAAGAAACCACATCCGAACATTTTATCAAACACTTGGGGGGGGGAGGGTGTAATGGGGGTAAAAGACCATGCAATTTAGAGATGAAATCATGCAATAAAATTAGTGAACACATCCCAAACTAACTCTAGAAGCATCGCAGTACACAACAACTCCCTCAAGTCCATCCGATAGTGACAATATAGGAGCGGACACAAGCTTGTCTTTCAATATTCGGAAGCTCCTCTCACACTCATCGGTCCACACAAACTTAACTTGATTTTGGGTCAATATTTTCATAGGTGAAGCAATGGAGGAGAACCCATTCACAAACCTTCTATAATAACCCGCTAGGCCCAAGAAGCTCCTAATATCTGACGGGGTCAATGGTCTAGACCAATTTTTAATCACATCGGACTTCTTAGGATCCACCTTTAACACCATCCCTCGACACCACATGACCAAGAATGCAACCTTCTTCAACCAAAATTCACACTTTTAATACTTGGAATACAATTTCTCCTCCCTAAATCTTTGTAACACAACACTAAAATGACCCATATGCTCCTCCCTACTATGTGAATAGATCAAAATATCATCAATGAAGACCACAACAAAGGAGTCAAGGTAGGGTTTGAAGACCCTATTCATAAGGTCAACGAAGATGGTGGGTGTATTGGTCAACCCAAAACACATCACAACAAACTCATAATGACCATATCTAGTCCAGAAGGCCATCTTGAGAATATCACATTCCCTCACCTTCACTTGATGATACCAGGACTGAAGATCAATCTTAGAGAAATAGCTAGCCTTTTGCAACTAGTCAAACAAATAATCAATTCTTGGAAGAGAATACGTATTCTTTATAGTGACCCTATTGAGTTGCTGGGAGTCAATACATATCCTAAGGGACCCATCCTTCTTTTTCACAGCCAACACCGGAGCACCCCAAGGTGATTGGCTAGGTCTAATAAATCCCATCTTCAACAAATCCCTCAATTGTTCCTTAAACTCCGTCGGGGCTATATGGTAAGGGGGAATAGAAACGGGTTGTGTATCAAGGAGGAGGTCTATGCCAGAGTCTATTTCCCTTTCAGTAGGAACACCAGGAAGGTTATTTGGAAAGACATCAAGAAACTCGTTTACAACAAGGACCGACTCTATGGGAAGGACTTTAGACTCCACATCCCTAACTCTCACAAGATGGTAAAGACACCACTTAGAGATCAATTCATGGGCTTTAATGCAAGAGGTGAATCTACCTTTGACCACCACATCTTGACTTTCCCACTCAAGGACAGGTTCATTTGGAAATTGGAATTTGACCCTGCGGGTTCTACAATCAATAGAAGCGTAGTAGTCATGCAACCAATCCATTCCAAGAATTATATCAAAATCAACCATGTCTAATTCAACAAGATCACAAGGAAACAATTTATGCAAAATGTAAATAATACAACTTCTATAAACTTTCCTAGCAACAATAGATGCACCAATAGGAGTAGACACTTCATATGATTCATGCAATAACTCGAGGTCAATATGGATCTTTTGAGCAACAAAGAGGGTGACAAAAGAAAGAGTGGAACATAGATTAATCAAAGCATATACATCAAACTCAAAGATTTTCAACATACTGGTAACAACATCGGGAACCTCACCAACCCCTTGCCTCTCATGTAGAGCATAAAATTGATTGTGCCTTGGAGCACCACCTTGATGACCACCCCTACCCAATGTAACCACATTTGCACCCCAGCCTTTGCCATGACTTCTTGGACAATCCATCTTTTTGTGACCAAGCTCCCCACATTCAAAACATGCATTAGAACCCTTCAAACATGGGCCCATATGCCTCTTTCCACATTTAGGACACACATCGATGGGAGCCACACAACCAACACCTTGAGGCCTAGGGAAGTCATTGGCAAACCCCCTATTAGTAGCATGAGAATATCCTTGGCCTTGATGGAACCGACCACCCCTTTGAAACTTGCCCTCAAAACGGGCTTTCTTGGCCTCATGACCCCTTCTCTTCCTCAATTTTTTTTCCACCATTTGCTCGGCATATGTCATCAATTGGGAAAAGTCCATGTCACTTATTAGAAAAGTGGGCTGACATTCTTCAGTCACCAAGTTGAAGACCCCCATACAAACTTGTTCATTCTAGATCTAGGATTGGCCACCAAATGAGGAACATACTTTGAAAGTTGATTGAACTTGAGGAAATAATATCTCATGCTCATGGAACATTGTTTCAAATTCATAAACTCTACCAACTTGGCTTCCCTAAGCTCAAGAGAACCGATTAAGAAAAGCCAATTTGAAAGCACCACATTATCGTTTCCCTTCTCCCTCTTCCATTGGTTATACCATATTTGGGCTACCCCTTTGAGTTGGTACGCCGCTAACTCCACTTTTTCATTCGGCCCAACACTTATGAAAGTCAAGATCTTGTAGACCTCATCAAGGAACACTTGTGGATCTTCATCCATCTTTCACCACGTGGAACCTCGGAGGATTCATCCTCAAGAAGTCCCTTACCCTAGCTTCCGGGGTAGTAGCATAAGGGGATTGGGCCCCTTGGTTAACTTAATTGGCCACAACTTGGGCAAGCATAGTGAGAGCATCCCATAGCTCACCATTGGAAGGTTGCTCCTCGCATAAGGGGATTGGGCACCTTGGTTAACTTAATTGGCCACAACTTGGGAAAGCATAGTGAGAGCATCCCATAGCTCACCATTGGAAGGTTTCTCCTCGGGAGTTCGGGCCCTTCTTCCTCCAGTGTTAGGTATGATCTAGCATATTAAAGAACAATCGTTATGGGTAGGGGTGTGCTTTGGTTGGTTCGGTTTGGTTTTGTACATTTTCGTTTCAGTTTCTTCATTTTCGATTTTTGAATATGCTAAACCAATAAGAAACCAATAAGGTTTTAAGTCCCTAATGGTTCGATTTTTGGTTTACCCAATATGAATTGTAATGAGCAAATATAGTACGAAAACTATGTTTACAAACTTGCAAAAGATATAACTAGTTAATTACAAATTAAAATAATAAAGTGGATAACTAATCACTTGAGTACTATAAAGACTAACATATAAAACATTGCTATAGTGTCCTATTACTATTAAATTACTAATATTTAATATTTACGAAGGGTTAAAATAGTAAATTATTATAATCTTATTAGGTTATTAATTTACTCAATAACCTAAAAGTACAAACCTATATCGAATCGATAACCCAATAATTATTTTTTCAAAACCATTAAAAACACGATAAGCTAACAACCCAATAACAACAAACTACTAATTTTTATCAGTTTGAATTATTGGTCGGTTCAATTTTTATGCATCCCTAGTTAGGGGGAAAAACTTACCATAACTTATAGCACGACTTAGAACATGAAGAAGGAAAACATTTTCTTAAACACCACATAGCCTCCTATTCACAGTCATGGCGCGCTTCACAACCATGAATAGGACAATAATCGAGGATCTATCAATCTAGTGCTCTGATACCAAGTTTGTCATGAGCTAAGACTAACGCCTAGACGTGACATGGCAAATGGAGAACGCGAAGGAATCCCAAACAAGCCTCTTAACTTATCACTACACATCATCAATCACGGAAGCATATTAAAGACATAAAGGTAAGAATACAGGCAAAGGGACTAAGGGGAAATATTGCATAACATCATAGTCGACAGACAAATAGTCAAAACTCATGTCACAGATACATACCATGTCCAACAAACACCTCTACTACATAGATAAGAGCGGGGGCCAAGACAAACCAACCGGGCTCACCCTCATTGTCAAAATAGAACATAAAGAAGAGTGTCCCAGTACATAATAAAAGAAACATAGATAAACGTCCCCGGAATGGAGGATTCACCAACTAGCTTGAGCAGTACCGAACTAGCTACGTGGAGGAGGAGGATGATCAATTTGGGCATCGGATCCTACATGGTGACATCATATAGGCAAGAGTATGCGTTAAGATGTTTGAATGTACTAAGTATGTGGGATGCAATGCAACAAGACATAAGCATCATAATCAAAATGTGTAACAATAGGCAATAGGCATAATATAGCAATATGGCATGTATGATCAATGCTTAAGTAAAACATGCTTACATAACTCATGCTTATATAGGATATTGTCTGTGTAGAAGAGACCAAGAAAGATTTCCAAAGTACAAAACCTTTGGTTGGTTGATGATGATGCCAGCCCATCACCTTGGTGGTGAGGTACAAACCCCTCACTAGGTTGATGAGTACAAACGCCCATCTCGGTTGATAATGATGCCACCCCATTCCCTTGGTTGTGAAGTACAAACCCCTTACTAGGTTGATTAGTACAAACCCCTATTTATGTTACCAAGGCACTAGCCCCTTGATTGGCTATCAAGGTACTAACCCTCCGACAAGGTTATCCGGACTCTTAATCCCCCCTGGATCCGGCATGGTCTAATGCAATACTTTATATAGAATATATCATATACATAATTTCATTTCATCATCATGCCATTAGTAATATCATATCTCTTGATTTAGACCTTCAATTCCTCAAGAAACCACATCCGGACATTTTATCAAACACTTAGAGGGTGTGTATTTCTAGTGTAAAACCATGCAATTCAAGAGTGAAATCATGCTAGTAAATTCATTGTAAAAGCTTCGATAGATACTTGGTAACACCCTCAACCAATAAAATTCAAAACCCTTCACTAATCTTTTCAATAGATCTTAGATTAATAGCTCCAAACATGGTAAAATAGTCATAATTTCATATGCTCAAATATAGTGTGCAGTAATTTTCATAATAATCAAGACCCATGAATAAGTCACCTTTAAATCATGCAATTTGTAAGAAAAGGAAGCTTGGGCATCATGGGTGAAAGAACCCCATGAAATAAACTCACATACCATAGCTTTGGAGAGACTCTTGGTGAAGATTGAAAATGAAGGCTTGAAGCTTGGAGGAAATCCTTAGATCTTGAAGAGATTTTGAGACTTGAATTTAGGAGTGAAAAATATGGCTAAGTGTAGTGAGTATTGGGAATGTTTAGGATGATATGACGGTGAAATATGGCTAAGTATAGGTAAATGCATGCTTGGGAATACTTTAAGTTTTGGGCCGAAGTCAAATTTGGTAGAATTTTAACACTAGTGCGTGCCCTTGGCACGTCGCTCCAGGGGCGCGAAAAACTCTCTGGAATTTGACATTTAGAAAATTGAAATTGCTAATCATTTGCTCTAAAATCAGGGTTAGACCCTTTTCCCCCCTATTTTGACCCCTTAAATAAGAATATGAAGTCAGATTTTTGATATTACGCACAAATTTTGAGATATATGGAAATTACGATTGGGAGCACTTTCAAGGCACATTTTCGAGCACTTTTTGGGGTCGTTTCAATATCTAACTCAATCAAATCAATAAGAATATCCTTATGATTAATGGACACTACATAACCTCTATAGATTCTCTTAGCTAGAATAGACTCACCAGCTTGACTAGAAACTCAAAGGGTTCAACAAGACTCTCAGGAGTCCTATATAATCTACTAGCCACATAAGGAGACACAAATGACAATATGGCACCAGGATCCATCAAAACAGACCAATCAATATTAAAGACTCAAATCATACCCATCATAATATTTGGAGAGTTCTACTAATCTTGGCAACTATCCATGGCATACAAATGGTTTGTAGCTCTGCTTGCTCCTGATGTATCACCTTTCTAAGTTCCTCTAGCAGGTGGAGCTTGTGTAGAAGATTGAGCCTTGTCGGCCCACTTTGGACAATATCTCTGGAAGTGACTGTCATGACCTAGAACTAGGGTCAAGGAGTGACACGGGGAATGGGAACCTGAGAGTCCCCAAACAAGCCTCAAAGTACCAGGATTCACGTCATCGATTCAGAAGCGAATGCAAAAGTAAACACATAGTTCTAAGGGATTAGAAAGCAGGACTCATGCTATTTGGATATCTTAGGAAAGGGATTAACATGGATCCACATAACACACAACACATAAGACTAAGGGGCGAGTAAGTAGGACTCACGCTTTGGGGGCAATTTGGGACTTAGGATCTTTCTATCTAATCAAGCCACAAGTCTCATAACCAAATCACATAACGATAGCCAATAGGTAACCAAGCCATAACATAAACCTCAACCATAACACTTAATATACTATGTAAGGGAGTTTACAAGGTGTCCAATAGTACTTCTAATGTAAGATAGCTCGGGGGACAAGACATATCTGGGCTCACCCGCAAAGTAAGTAAAAAGGATAAAAAGGAAATATAAGTAGAAGGACGGTGGATCATCCTTGGAAGATAGGACTCACCACTACAAGCAAACTAGAGATCCGAGCTAAGCTCCGAACGGTGGATGATCAAAGTCCTCTGTCCCTACATGGTGAGATCATGTAGGAAAAATATGCATTAGTACGTTTGAATGTACTAAGTATGGGGGGTCCAGTACATGTAACTTACCAAACATGGACTTCAATGTTAGATGACAAGGGCACATAATATAGAAAGAGGTATATAGCAAAGAATGTAGTATAAAAAGATGCCTTGAAATTCATGATACATGAAGTGAAAATGGTTCTCATGTATATAGTGGGGATATGACCTCAATTGACATAAGTAAGCCCAAGCAAGCTATTACTTGGAATCCCAATGAAATCCCCTTATCAATAAAGAGGTGGTCTTCTTGCCGAAGGTAAACCATACTTCACCTTACAGGAATAACACCTATTTTGTATGAAGCAACCTTCCTTACAAGAACAACACCTATTTCGGGTAGGATTTTCACATATAGCATATCACATCATATCATATCATGTCTTCTCCTTACGGGAACAACACCCATTTCAGAGGAATCTCTATTTATGGGAACAACACCCATTTCAGAAAGGGACGTATGATAGACACATAGTTCAAGAAAAGGGAGAGAGTCCTTGGGGATAGCTTTAACACCCCCAATCCAACGGTGCTATATCGTCATCCCACAAGAATACACATACGCTTGTATATACATGCTTTCAAAGAGAAAACAGGCATTTCCAAAACCATTTCAATGCATTCTAAGGATTGAAGACAAAACACCATTCATAATAATTCATACTTAGGCTCAATGCCAAAATTCATAATTCATAGTCATAATACTCACGCATAGGAATAGCCCATTCATATGCAAGATGGTGCAAGCGCCCAAAATACTCAAATCACTATAATCATAAACATGTATATCTAACATTCTAGTCATAACCCATATCTTATCAAATTCATATCATAGAACGTAATTGGGCTTAATCTACTTCATAATTTCCATAATAATCCAATGTCATGAATACAAATGCCACGAATAATGTGAGGAAAGCATGGGTAATTAAGATTCAATATAAATTCAACAATATAATATGAAATTCAAATGAAAAAAAAATTAAATCCACATTTAAAATCGTAATATAATCACCCATGCACAAACAAGCCTTAAAGGGACATGCATATTCATAATTTCATAAACCCAATATAATTCATCATATTATAGTTTAAATCAACTTAAAATCATCATATAACTATTACCATACATTTGTTGAATTTAATAAGCAAGATAATTGAAAACCTAACTTTAAAGTGAGTGAAATTCATGAAAAGTGCTAGAAAAGTTTTGGATCTCTTTGAAGAGAAACTTGAAGAAGAATTAAGCTAGCCTTTATCCGCAAGCTAGAATTTTCACAAGTGTTCAGTGTGAGAGTGTTTTCAAATGTGAGGGGTGATTTTGAATAGTAGGTATAGTGTTTAGGTTAGTAGGAAGTCTCAAGATAGCATAGGAAGTCCCAAAAAGTCATTAAAATAAATTAAATTTATGAAAATGCCAATAATGAAACGGATGGAAAAATTATTCATCGTCACTTCAAGAGTGGTCACAGGCCATGTGGCACAACACGGTTCGTGTGGAGTGCTCATGAATCAATACTTAGACAAAAATTCATTTGACGGAAGTCCAGAACCATCAGCCAATTCGAAAGTGAACCACACGGATGGGCCACACGAACAGTGTGAAGCTACACGGGTCGTGTAGGTGACCGTATGCCTACAATTGGAAAATTTCATGAAAAAGTTTTGAGATGGTGATTCGATACATAGAATAATTTTCAATTTGAGAGCCACATGATGGGACATACAGCCCGTGTGAGGGTACAAGAGCCATGTGAGTGGCCGTGTCCCTTCACTTAGCCCCAAATGGAGGGTTTCAAGGTTAAGCCAATATATGGCTTTTCCACATGGTCCGTCAAGTGTCATACGGCCCATGTGGGGTGCCAGTGTGGTGTACCTTAGCTTGTAACTCCACACCAAGGGACAACAGCCAAAATTAATGCCAAGTTTTGTCTCGCTAGAGGCCACACGACTCATGTTACCTCACATAGGCCGTGTAGTCTCCCTTGAGATGACACTTGGTCCCTATTTTGTCTGAAATGAAATTCTCAAGTTTTTATAAAGTTGTACAATACCCGGGTCATTACATCATCTCCCCTTGGGAACATTCACCCTCAAATATGCAAGAACAAGGCTTGAATTAGAACATGAAACTTCCAAACACAAGATACAATGCATAGTTCACCATTTGAAAATCACAAAATCATTAAAACTCATGCCAAAACATAACAAAAGCATTCAAAACATCATAAAAATCATTTTAATGCACATATAAGCATGTCATGCCGTGAGACTCAAGAAAGGAAGGACTCCGACTACTTAGAAAAGGAAGAACCTAATATCTTAGGCTTGAGTAGATTGGAAAAGATAGGGATATTGTTTGATCATATCCAATTCCACCTCCCAATTAGCACTCTCCACATGTTGGCTCCTTCAAAGCACTTTTACCAGAGCTACATCATTGTTACAAAGCCATTTCACTTGTCAATCCTAGATCTCCACTGGAACCTCCTATAAGACAAGTTCTCTTCAACCTCAATACCTTCTAAAGGAACAATAGTGTTGGGATCACCAACATCTTTCTCAACATAGACACATGGAAGACCGGGTGGATAGAACTCAAATCTGGGGGCAACTCCAACCTATAAGCCACACTCTAAATCCACTTAATAACCTTATAAGGGCCTATATACCGGGGACTTAGCTTACCCCTTTTGGCTAAACGCATCACTCCCTTCATTGGTGAGACTTTCACGAACACCCAATCTCTATCATGAAACTCAAGATCCCTCTTTCTAACATCAGAATAGGACTTTTGGCGACTTTTTGGACCGTCTTTAACCTCTCTCTAATTAACTTCACTTTCTCCAGGCCTCCATCAACAAGTCTGGGCCAATCAAAGCCACCTCTACCAACTCAAACCACCCTTGTGGAGATCTACATCTTCTACCATACAAAGCCTCAAACGATTCCATACCAATGCTAGAATGGAAGCTATTATTATAAGCAAACTCAATGAGTAGAAGATGGTCATCCCAATTACCCTTGAACTCTAACACAAAATCCCTCAACATATCCTCCAATGGTTGAATTATCCTCTTGGCTTGTCCATCGGTTTGAGGATGAAAGGTGGTGCTCAACTTCACCTTAGCACCAAGTCCCTTTTTTAAACAACCTCCAAAAGTGAGAAGTAAATTGGGTACCCAGATCCGATATGATAGACCTAGGCACCCCATGCAACCTTACCAACTCTTGGATGTACAACTTTGTATAATCCTTGGCACAAAAGTAGTCTTAACTGGTAGGAAGTGAGCCGACTTAGTCATCAGATCAATGATAACCCAAATGTTGTCAAATAGCCTTCAGGTCCGAGGCAACCCAACCACAAAGTCCATATTAACATCCTCCTACTTCCAAGTAGGAATCTCATTGTCTTGAGCCAACCCACCGGGCCTTTGGTGCTCTACTTTCACTTGTTGACAATTTGGGCATTCAGATACAACTTGGCTATGTCCTTCTTCATACCATGCCACTAATACACCTCTTTCAAATCTCGATACATCTTAGTAGATCCCGGGTGAATAGAATAAGGAGAGTTATGGGTTTTACTCATGATCACCTTTCAAAGATCATCCACATCTGGAACATATAACTGATCTTAATACAAAAGTATACCATCTCCCCTTGGGAGAAAAACTCTATATTCTTTTTGGCAACCAATTTCTTCAATTCAACCAAGGATGGATCTAGATCTTGCTTAGCCTTCGCATCAACAACCTCTAAGGATTCGACCCTATTTTGAACATGTACACCACCATCATTGGAGTCCGCCAACCTAACACTCAACCTAGCCAAACGGTGAACATTTGTTGCCGAATCCTTCTTCTCCTTCTCAACATGAGGCAAACTTCTCATAGAAAGCCTACTAAGAGCATCCGCTACAACTTTCGCCTTGCCGGGATGATATTGAACACTCATGTCGTTGTCCTTACAGAGTTTCAATCATATCCTTTGATTCAAGTTAAGATCCCTTTGAGTGAACAAATATTTAAGCTCTAGTGATCGGTGAAAACATCAACATTCACCCCGTATAAATAGTGTCTCCAAATTTTCAAAGCAAATACCACCACTGCTAACTCGAGGTCATGAGCCGGGTAATTATGGTCATGCACCTTCAATTGCTTTGATACATAAGCTATCACCTTGCCATGTTGCGTAAGTACACAACCCAACCCAATTCGTGAAACATCAAAATATACCACAGACCTATCAAAACCATTCGGTAGAGCCAAAACAGGAGCCGATGTAAGTCGATCCTTCAAACTATGGAAACTCTTTTCACATTCATCCGGCCACACAAACTTAAGTTTCTTTTGGGACAATTTAGTCAATGGAAATGCAATGGATGAGAACCCTTGAACAAACCTCTATAATAACCTGCTAACCCAAGAAAACTTCGAATGTCCGAAGGAGTCAACTGTTTAGGCCAATTCTCACAGCCTCGGTCTTTTCTGGATCTATCTTGATACCATCACCATATACTATGCGAACAACAAAGGCAATTTCACCCAACTAGAACTCACATTTGATAATCTTGGAATACAACTTTTTCTCTCCCAAGTTTTGTAAAACAAACCTCAAATGATACATATGCTCCCTCTCACTTCTGGAATAAATGAGGACATCATCAATAAAGACAACCACAAAGCTGTCAAAGAATGATTTGGACACACAATTCATAAGATCCATAAATAGAGTCGGTGCATTGTTAGGCCAAATGACATCACCACAAACTCAAAGTGTCCATACCATCCTACAAAAGCCTTTTTGGGAATATCACACTCTCTAACCTTCAACTGATGATCCCCGGAATGAAGATAGATCTTTGAAAAGTGAGTAGCCTTTTGAAGTTGGTCAAACAAGTCATTAATCCTAGGTAACAGATACTTATTTTCAATGGTCACCTTATTCAATTGCCTATAATCGATACACATCCGAAGGGATCTATCTTTCTTCCTTACAAATAACACCAGAGCACCTCATGGAGATATACTTGACTTGATAAAACCCTTTTCCAAAAAATTCTTCAACTAACTCTTCAACTCTTTCAATCAGCCGGTGCCATACAATAAGGAGGAATAGAGATAGGTTAAGTATCCGAAAGAAGATTTATGCCAAAGTCTACTTTCCTTTTGGGAGGAATACCGAGCAAGTCTTTGAGAAACATATACGGAAACTCATTCACCACCGAAACTGACTTAATAGTCTGTGATTCAGACTCCACATCCATGACCCTCACAATATGATATATACACCCATTGGAGATCATCTTCCGAGCCTTAAGGTGGGAAATAAATTGAACCTTAATAGTGGAGTCACTAGCCTTCCATTTAAGAACGAGCTTACTAGTAGTGGCAGATCTAGGATTTCAACACGAGGGTTCAAAATATAAAAGTATATTTGTGCAAATAAACCAACAAAATACAATTTCAAAAGGAAATAGTAATACATAGTATAATATCATTTCATTACTTTTTTAAAAAAATAAAGTGAAATATTGGGTTGGGTTCCCTAAAGCCGAAATGAAATAAAAAGGAACAATTAAGAAAAATCTAAAAAAATAATGCTTTTAAGTGAGATTTGTACCCCGAGAATGAGGGTTCATTTAAAAGGAGACCTACAACTATGCTAGACTTTATATATACAGTGTATTCTTTTGCAGAGGGGGTTCGGATGAACCCCCTTCCACTACCCTAGGTCCGCCCCTACTCACCGAGAGGTTGGAACTTGACCTTTCGAGTTCTACAATCTATAGTGGCATATGATGTACGCCACCAATCCATCCCAAGAATTACATCGAAATCATACATTTCAAGTTCCACAAGATCACACGGGAAAACCTTATGCAACACAGAAATAGGACAACCATGGTAGACCCTATGTTAAACCATAGATTCACCCACGGGAGTATAAACTAAGAAAGGATCCCTCTAAATTTCCAGACTCAAACCAAACTTAACAGCCAATGGAGGAGTCATAAAAGAAAAGTATGCACCCGGATCAAGCAAAGCATAAGCATAAAAAGCAAAGACTTTTACGTACCAGTCACGACATCTGGAGTCTCCTCAACTTCTTGACGTTCATGAAGAGCGTAAAACCTATTGTTCCTCGGGACAACACCTTGTGGAGCTCTTTGCTGGCTTCTCCACCCTAAGCCACCTGGCCTTGACCCCTCTGAGGATTCTTAGGACAATCTGCGACCTTGTGATTCTTATCACCACACCTAAAGCAAGCACCCAAGTCTCTCCAACACGCACCTGTGTGGGGCTTCCTACACTTGCCACACAAAGGATGTCCCTATCCACTACCAACTGTTGCCCTAGCAGGAGACACCCTAGCATTAGCAACCCGAGCACCTGTACCTTGGCCCTATTAGAAGCGACCAAAACCACCACCCCAAGAGCCGAAGAACCCACCGTCAAAATGACCCCTCTTGGGATCAAGCACCCTCCTATCTTTGAGTTTCTCCCCTTTAATCTGTTTGACATACACCATGAGTCTAGAAAATATCCATATCTCGGATGATAATGGCGGTGCAACAATCTTTCATAAGTAAGTCAGAGATACCGAAAATGAACTTGTGCATTCTAGCATGAGCATCGTCCACAAATGTTGGAGCATACATGGAGAGCTTGGTGAACTTGAGGACATAATTCCTCACACTCATATTCCCTTCTTGAGGTTGATAAATTCAGTCATCTTGGCTTTCCTAAGCTCAAGTGGGAAGAAACAATCCACAAAAGAAAGCTAGTACTCCTCCCAATTAACAACGTCACCACAAACTCTCTCCATAGACCATTCAGTATACCACACCTGTGCTACATCCTTCAACTGATAGGTATCTACTTCAGCTCTCTCCTTAGAATGACTCCCATAACATTCATTACCTTAGTGAGATCATCAATGAACTAGTGAGCATCCTCATCAACCTTAGACCCAAAGAACTCTAGAGGATTCATATGGGTGAAATCCCTCACTCTAGAAGCCGGAGTATGATCCCGAGAAAGATTGGCCTGCCTAGGCTAAGTATTCACCTCCTGGGCAAGCATAGCAAAGTCCATATGGAATTCACCATTTGAGATAGGCGTATCAACAGGCCCTCGAGGTGCTTGACACTCATTAGCTGGAGCCGGTCTTTGTAGGTGAGGTCTTCCACAAGGCATCTTCTGAAATGGAGTAATGATACAATCAAAATAAAGAAACTAAACATACTATTCGTAGCACGACATAAGACATGAAGTAGTGAGACAATTCCTAGAACGTCATCATAGCCTCCCACTCATAGGCATGGTGCACTTCACACCTATGAATAGGACTCTACTTGACGTGGCATGTTAGACTCTGAGGATCATTGACAAGCCTAGGGCTCTAATACCATCTCTCTCATGAGCTGGACCTATGGTATAGGAGTGACACGGTGAATAGGAACCTGAGAGTCCCCAAACAAGCCTCAAGGTACCAAGATTCACATCATCGGTTCGGGACCACATTCAAAAGTAAACATATAGTTCTAAGGGAGGGGAAAGTAAGACTCATACTATGGGGATATCTTATGGAAAGGGATTAACATGGATCCACATAACACATAGCACATAAGACTATGGGGCGGATAAGTTGGACTCACACTATGGGGGCAATTCGGGACTTAGGATCTTTCCATCATATCATATAACCAAGCCACAAGTCTCATAAACAAATCAAATATTGATAGGCAATAGGCAATCAAGACATAACATAAACTTCAACCATAACACTTAACCAATGTAAGGGAGTTTACAAGGTGTCCAACAATGCCTCTAACGTAAGATAGGTCCAGGGCCATGACATACTCGAGCTCATCCTCAAAGTAAGTAAAAAGGATAAAAAGACAACATAGGTAGAAGGATAGTGGATCGTCCTTGGAAGATAGGACTCAACACTACATACAAACTCGAGATCCGAGCTACGCGTTGAATGGTGGATGATCAAAGTCCTTGGTCCCTACATGGTAAGATCGTGTAGGCAAAATTAGGCGTTAGTACGTTTGAATGTACTAAATATGTGGGGTACAATGCATGTAACTTACCAAACCTGCACTTTGCTATTGGATGACAAGGGCACGTAATATAGAAAAAGGTATTAGCAAAGAGTGTAGTATGACAAGATGCCATGAAATTCATGATGCATAAAGTACAAATGGTGCTCATATATATAGTGGAGATGTGATCTCAACCGACATAAGTAAGACCAAGCGAGCTATTACTTGGAATCCGATAAAATTCCCTTATCGGTAAAGAGGTCTACTTGCCAAAGGTAAACCATACTTCACCTTATGGGAACAACACCTATCTCGTACGAAGCAACCTTCCTTACGAGAACAACATCCATTTCGGATAGGATTTTCACATATAGCATATCACATCATATCATATCATGTCTTCTTCTTATGGGAAAAACATCCATTTTAGAGGCATCTTTCCTTACAAGAACTACATTTCAGAAAGGGACCTATGCTAGGCATATAGTTCGAGGAAAGGGAGAGAGCCCTTGGGGATAGCTCTAACACCCCCAATCCATCGATGCTAAGTCATCATCCCACAAGAATATATATACGTATATGTATACATGCTTTCAAAGAGACAATAGTTATTTCCAAAACCATTTCAATGCATTCTTAGGCTTAAAGGCCAAACACCATTCATAATAATTCATACTTAGGCTCAATGCCAAAATTCATAATTCATAGTCATAATAGTCATGCATAGGAATAGCCCATACATGTACAAGATGGTGCAAGCACCCAAAACGCTTAAAGAGCCATAATCATAGGCATGTAGGAGATCATATTCTTGTCATAACCAATATCTTATCAAATTCATATCATAGAACATAATTGGGCTTAACCCACTTCATAATTTCAATAATAATCCAATGTTATAAATGCAAATTCCATGAATGATGTGAGGAAAGCATGGATAATTATGATTCAATCTAAATTCATTAATATAATATGAAATTTCAAATGGAAACATAATTAAATCCAAATTTAAAATCATAACACAATCACCCATGCATAAACAAGTATTAAAAAGGACATACATATTCATAATTTCATAAACCCATTGTAGTTCATCATATTATAGTTTAAATCAACTTAAAATCATCATATAAGTATAACACATACATTAATTGAATTTAATAAGCAAGATAATTGAAAACCCAACTTTAAAGGGAGTAAAATTCATGAAAGGTGCTAGAAAATTTTTTTGGGTCTCTTTGGGTGAAAGGTACCAAAGATCAAACCCACATACCTAGACCCAATGAAGGAAATCCCAAGAGAAATTTGAAGAAGAATCAAGTTTTCCTTAACCCCAAAGCTTGAATTTCTACAAGTGTTCTTGAGCGGAATTTGAGAGTATTTTTCAAATGTGAGGAGTGATTTTGAATATTAGGAATTGGTTTTAGGTTATTAGGAAGTCTCAAGATAGCATCAAGTTCCAAAAAGTCATTAGAATAAATTAAATTTACGAAAATATCATTAATGAAACAGATGGAAAATTTGTCTATTGTCACTACAAGAGTGGTTTCATGGGCCATGTGGAATACACTGTCCATATGGAGTGCCCGTGAACCATCACCTAACACTTAGAAAATTTTTGGCTAAATTGTGAGCCACACGAACCATGTGAAGCTACATGGTTCGTGTAGGTGCTCATATGCCTACACTTGGAAAATTTCACCAAAAAGTTACAATACGGTGATTCGACACTTAGAATAATTTTCAATCAGGAAGCCACATGGTTGACAATACGGCCCGTGTGAGGGTAAACGAGTCGTGTGTGTCGCCGTGTCCCTTCACTTAGCCCCAAATGGTGAACTTTCAAGATCAAGCCACCACACGGACCGTGAAGTGTCATGTCGCCCGTGTGAGGTACCAACGTGGTATGCCTTAGCTTGTAACTCCATCTCAAGGGCTAACCCTCAAAATTAAGGCCAAGTGTAGAGGCCACACGGCTCGTGTGACCTCACTTGAGATGACACTTGGTCCAAATTTTGTCAGAAATGAAATTCTCAAGTTCTGATGAAGTCGTACAATACCTAAGTGATTATAGTGATCCACTTGGCCACATATGAAACATGCATCACTCCCCTCACGGCACCTCCCAAAGTGCAATTTGCGCACTTACCATGTGGTGGCTTACCCTATAAACCTTAAGCCACACTAGCCTGTGACTGAGATCTTTGGACTCCAAAATTCTGAGAACTTTGATCATTCCTGTTTCTGGGCACAGGTGCACTAATAGATGATGGTGCTAGCCCTGATTGAAACCTGTTACCATTCCCAATCCCTCTCTTCCCAACCTCATGGCTAGATGTCCTGGCATTCTTATTCTTGAACTCCTCCCTGTCATTCGGTCTCTCCTCATTAGCTTGTTGTACATAGGTCATCCCATATAACTCATAATCATAGCTCCCCTTCCATCCTTCTTCGGCTCTTTGTTCAGCCCATGATACAACCCTATTCTCTCCCTCATATAAGCAATCATGTTAGGAGCATAGCGAGATAATTAGGTGATCTTAAGCCCATACTCTTGTACAGTCATAGAGCCTATTTTAGATTGAAAAATTCTCGTACCTTGGCCTCCCTCCTTTCTCTTGGAAAGAAATTCCCCAAGAAGGCTTCCTCGAACACTGCCTAAGTCAGCATTGGGGTTTTCTATCCTCTACCCTTCTTCCAGTGATCAAACCACAGTCTAGCAACACCCTTAAGCTGGTAGGAAGCTAATCCAACTCTATCAACATCAGCGACATCACCTGAAACACCATATGAAGCTCATCAACGTAGTTCTTAGGATCCTCATTAGGTGCAGACCCTATGATCTCAGGCAGTTTAATCCTCAATAATTCAGAAACTTTAGATGTGTCCTATGCATCTTATGTACCTACTCCTTATCTTGCAGCAGGTGTTGTGATCACTTGAGCTAGAGTTTGAATAGCCTGGAGAAGGTCAGCATTAGAAATTTCAGCTTGTGGTGTCTGCTCAGTAGGGATGGCTGGACCAACGGGTTCATCATATCCCTAGGGATCAGGTGGGTTAACATTCTGTTTGTCAGGATGCCCTCTTCCTCTAACAGCTCTTCTTAGAGGCATGATCACAACTCTGCAAACACGTAGCGCATGAATTAGAAGAAGGTTCCATAGAGCTTCAATTCTATGGCATGAATCAAATCATGAAAAAAGTTTAATCATTCCTAATGTCCTATAGCCTCCTTCTTAAAAAGTGTGGTGCACAATACACTCGTAAACAAGACTCTACTAGAAATGACCCATAGAGTCCCTAGGACACTTGATCTGTGCTCTGATACCAAGATTGTCACGTTCCGAGAGGGTACCTTAGACATGGCTGTTACTCAGAGACTACTGCTAGCCCCAAGGCGAAGCACATGGCCTCATCATATTCATTCATTCAACATAAATAACCAATTAGTAGAAGACTAAATATAATAAATGGTGGACAATTTTAATCTCAAAAATCATATCAAATAAACAAGCTTGTATGAAAGAAACTAGCTCAACATAATCTCCAATAAACAAATCGATTCTAATCTATGAAGCCTCTATTACTATCAATTGGTGCCAATGACAGACCTATGGCTACCTCAACTAAAAAGTAAACCTAATCTAAAGTCTGACTCTAATATTTCGATGAAAAATAAAATGAGGATCTTCCGAGGTAAGGGAGGCTCATCAACTCAGCTGACTGCAATAGATCCTTTTTAACAGTGTGCCTGTTAACGATCTCTAGTACCTCCCTCTGCATTATAAAATAATGCAGTCCAAATTGACATCAGTACGTGGAATATACGAGTATGTAAAATGGATGAATAGAACAGATATAGGTAGAACAATACTGAATAACATCAACTCAGAAGATACTCAAATCAGGTTGTCAAATGTCTATCTAAAGCAAGAATAAAGAGTATATAATGAATAATCTATACAAACTCAACCTCATCCAATCAACTTAACTCAGAGTATTATCAACCTGGGACCTATCTAAGAGTTTCTCTTATCCAACAACAACCACTTATGAGACAATGTTTATACAACAATTCTGCTAATGTTGCCACAACCATTCTCTACTTGCCAGGTAAAGAAAGAATCGGATCCACAAGGGATCTTGTCTTTCAAGTCCTCTATTGCTTTCAAGGAATTCAACTCAAGAGAGAACCTCTGATGTAATGGTTGAATCCTCACCTACGCTTGTCGACATAGTTAATGAGTATGAGTTGGATTTACTCTTACTCATTTCGGTGCTCAATACTCCTCCCTAGACTCAATGCTCATAAAATCATCCATCTCAATGAATCATCTTAATTAGTCACATAGATACTCTCATCATCTTATTAGCTCTATCCTAATTAGGCCTTTGGGCCTATCATATCAATCATCCTATCAACTCAATTCTCATTCAATAGCTCAAGGTTTAGATCAATAAATAGGAGAAAGTCAATTAGAAAAATTTTTAGAGTTCAATTATGAATACTCATGGGACCATCAAGTTTATCAATCTATCATCATGCTCACATCACAATTACAATCAACATTCTCAACCCAAGGCTCTAGACTCAATTCGTAAGTTCACTCATACATTCTTTTACAAAGTCACATAGAGGGCTTATGAAAACAAGTCATATAAAAACATATATTCAATAAATCAAGTTCGTGATGGTCACCAACCTATGAAAATACATATAATGTATAATTATCAATAGAACACTCAAGAAATATGCATGGAAACTCAGTCTGCTCACAATCTTTCTATTACCATCACTAGGGTTATATGGAAGAACATTCCTATGTTTCAGTTTAGCCTGACATACTTTGTATGGAGTTTTGATGGTCAACCTCGTAAGAACTCTTTAAATTCTCGCTTCTTCTCTCTTATCTTTAGCCTTAGTCTTTGTTAGAAGATAAGAAAAGACTTAGGAATAGGGATCAAAATTCTTTTTATGCTCAAAATAATCTGTTCAAATTATGTTTTAAGTTTAGGAGGGGTTGAAAAGAGTCTGGAACGCTCCTCATGAAAAATTGAAAAAACTCCTCCTCGGGGAACCAACTTTGCATTGCGGACTTGGGTACTTTTTGGGGTTTTTAGCTAAAAATTTTTCGATCGAGTTTTATAATCATGTAGAAAATATTGTGATCACATCTAAGTAAAAGTCTGCAGCAGGTCCACATCAGGGCCTATCGCACACTTATTCTAGAATGCATTTTCGCATAAAAAATTATCTTTTGATCTGGTTGCTCTAAATATCAACCAAGGCCATTTTCCCACAATTTTTAATGTTGATCACATTTTTGGCCTCGGATTTACCATCAGAGTTTGGGAAGACACGTTATGCGCACATCTCTCATCTAGGGGTATTTTGATAATTTTATCAGGTGTTACATAAACCTCCTTCAAAAGAAAAAATAATAATTTAGAGGCTCACTTGACCTTTCATAATGATCATAGTGGAGCAACTCACTCAAATAACTATGATGATATTGAGGCAAACTTGCTTATAAAGGTGATGATGACTTCAAAAACTTCTCAAATAATACTCAGTTGCGAGTTAAAGATTTCTATGAGAATATTGACTAAAGAACTCATCACCTAGTTGAAAACTAAAATCATAAGAATAGTTAATATTTTCATTTATATTTTTAACTATTTAGTTTTTGTGATACCACTAATATTCCCCTTCCTCTAAATTGTAATGGCAAGTTAAGTAAATGTGCAACTACATTGTAATGATGCATATATAATCTTTCTATTTCTACAAAAAAAGGGAAAAAGAAAATAACTATATTGTTCTTCCTAAATGCTAAGCATTAAATGTTTACTAGTTTTTCTAGTTTGTCAAGTTAGTTTTTCATATCCTTATAATGTTTTCTTTTAATCATTATGAAGAATATGGAAATACCTTGGTCATAAATTGGATCCAAAATCAGTTATGATAATATGTGCCTTATAGATGGTGCTACAACACATACTATTTTAAGAGATAACAAATATTTTTCTTATTTGATTATCAAAGAAGCTAATGTTAATATAATTTCTGGTACCACAAAATTAATTGAAGGCTCCGAAAAAGCTAATCTAATTCTTACCGGAGAATAAATTTAACAATTGATGAAACATTATGTTATAGTAAGTCTTAAAGAACTTATTAAGTTTTTTAAGACATTCACTAGAATGGCTATCATATTGAGACTACAAATGATGAAAAGAATGAGTATCTTTATATCACTACAATGATATCAGGTAAAAAAATTCATACTTGAAAAATTGCTTGCTCTTTCATTTGGCTTATACAGTACAAGTATTAGTATGGTTGAAACACATGCCATAGTAAACCTTTATTTTACTAACTCAAATTATTTTATCATTTGGTATGATCGGTTGGGCCATCCCAATTCTAATATGATGGGTAAAATAATTGAGAATGCACATGGACATTCTTTGAAGAACCAAAAGATTCTTCAATTAATGAATTTTCTTGTGATGCCTGTTCTCAAGGCAAATTGATTACTAGACCATCAATAATCAATGTAGGAATTGAATTCCCAACATTTTTGGAATGTATGTATGGTGATATATGTGGGCTCATTCACCCATCATGTGGACCATTCAAATATTATATGATTTTAATAGATATACCTATAAGATGGTCACATGTGTGCTTATTATCAACTCAAAATATGGCATTTGCAAGTGAAATGCTCCAAAGAGTGCCCGAAAATGTGCATCGAAAATGCCAAAATTTGTAATTTCCATATATCTCAAAATTCGTGCATGATATCAAAAATTCGACTTCATATTCTTGTTGAGGGGCCAAAATTGAGTGGGAGATGGGTATAATCCAAATTTTAGAGGACCCATAGCAAAAAATAAATTTCGTAAAAATTTCAATTCCTCTAGGGGTGCGCATTTGCTCCGCGATGTGGAGCCTTCACGGAGATGTGTATTTTGTCCCAGTTTTCCTGTTCCGGTACAAGGCCTTTGGGTCTTGGGCCTAAGCCTTCCTACGCGTAAAAACACCAACATTTAGTTATTTTTCAACTTCATATCATACAAAACATTCCCCAAAACCCTCTCAAACACTTAAACAAGTATTTTACCCAAATTCAAGTGTCCCAATCTCATTCCACATCTCAGGGATTTCATTCAAGCTTCAAATTCTCAATCAAATCTTCATCAAGGAAATCTCCAAAGTTGAGGTGTGTGGGTTTCAACATTGGGTCCTTTCATCATGGTACCTAATCTTTCCTTTAACCTAAATTGCATGATTTCAAATTAGATTATCTATGTGTATCTCTTACTATTGAAAGTTGATTATAAATTATGTTGAGGTTTCATAAAATGTGACTGTTTAAGCATGTTTTGAACTATGCATCTATGATCCATTATGTGATTTGACGAAGTATTTTGATGTATCTTGCATGAGTGTATTACCAAGTGTTGGTGGGTGGTTTTACATCGATTTTTCTCACATGAGTTCATCTTGAATTGCATGATTTTGTACTAGCATTGCACACCCACCAAGTTTTTGATAAAATGTCCGGTTGTGAAATCTTGAGACATTGAAGGTCTAAAGCATGGCATATGAGTTAAGTGACTTTATGATGATGAAAGGAATGTATATATATGAGTTGTTTTCATGAAAGGTATCGATATTGTTGTAAGTTGACCACACCTAGTTTAGGAGGTGTTGTGGCTTAACCACTATGATGGCGGGTGGTATGCCCATCTACAAATTAGGGGGGCATATTCCTCAATTACTTTGATGGGGAGTGATCATGCTCATCTACCATGTTGAGGGGTATATACTTTGACCACTATGATGGGGGTGGTATGCCCATCTACCAATTGAGGGATAAATTTCTCAATCACTTCCCAAGGGGTGGTCATACCTTGGATTCCAAGTACTAGTTTGCTTGGTTTGCAAAAGTGGTCTTTTCTTACACATGTAATATGTTCTGTATAAGTATGTTTTATTTCAATATCATTCACACATGTCATATTGCTATTATGCTCATTCATATCCTAATTAAGCATTTTGATTATGTCACTTATCTTTTGTTGCATTACATCTTACATACTTAGTTCATTCAAATCTACGAACGCATACTCTATGCCTACATGATATCATCATGTAGGAACTGAAGTTCCACTTGATCATCTTCCTCCTCCACATGGCTAGTTGGTTCTCTTGAAGATAAGCTATTGCTAAAGGGTGAGCCCGAAAGGTTGTCTTTGCCCCCGCTTGAATCTAAGCTTAGACGTGTTGTTGGACAAGTTATGTAAGGGTGATATAAGCTTTGAATCTCTTGACTCTTGTATGTTTTTAAGCTATGAAAGACTCCCTTAGCCCCTTTACCCTTACTTTATGTTCTCTTGATGTTGTTTTCTTCCTTCCACGACCAAGGATGTGTAATGATATGCTAAGAGGCTTATTTCGGATCCCTTTGGGTTCTCCATTCATTGTGTCACGTCTAAGCCCTAGGCTTGAGTTGCGACAATGATGGTATTAGAGAACTAGATTGTTAATCTTCCTCGGTGTCCAACACACCATGTCGATTAGATTTTTATTTATGGTTGTGCAGAGTACCACGACTATGAGTAAGAGGTTATAGGACATTTTAGGAAATATTTACCTTCTTCATGATCTATGTCATGCTATAGAAATTTGGGAAGGTTTCCCCTCTAATAGAGTTCTTTGCCATTTTAGATCATGCCTAATACGAGAGAAAGAAGAGCCCGCACACCTGAGGAACAACCATCTCCTCCCGCTCCTCAAGATCATCAAGATGGGGGAGTGACTTATGTGGAATTTTGGGATGCTACCCCTATGATAGCCCATGCATGACTAATCAAATCAAACAAGGGGCCCAAGCGCCTCATGCTTCCACACCGGCTTCAAGGGTGAGAGACTTTACTAGGATAAACCCACCGGAGTTCCATGGGTCTAACATGGATAAGGACCCTCAAGAATTTATTGATGAGGTGTATAAAGTGTTACCTATTATGGTGATTAGATTGGAGGAGAAGGCGGAGTTTGCGGCATACAAATTCATGGGGATGGCTCAAATATGGTATGTCCAATGCAAAGCAGAGCAGTGGAACACAATGTCATCCTTTGGGAAGAGTTTAAGATGGAATTTCTCAATCGATTCTTCCCTCATGAGGTTAGGGAGGCCAAAAATGATGGAGTTCATGAATTTAAAGCAAGAATCTATGAGTGTGAGGGAGTATGCCCTCAAGTTCAACCAACTTTCCAAATATTCTCCACAATTGGTTGCCGACTCGAAGTCTAGAATGAACAAATTTGTGATGGGTGTATCTGATTTGGGGAATGAGGAGTGTCGTGCCGCTATGTTGATTGGTGATATGGACTTGACCTTCCTCATGACTTATGCCGATCAATTAGAGGGGGAAAAGTTGAGAAAGAGAAGAGGTAATGATGCCAAGAAGGCTCGTTTTGAGCATAGGTTCCAAAGTGCCAAGGGTGTTCTCATGTTCCTAATAGAAGTTTTACCAATGACAATACAAGGTTCCAAGGTGATAGTGGTGTGGTTCTTAATGCCATGTGTCCAAAATTTTGTAAGGGTCACCCATGTTTGAAGGACACCAATACTGGTTTTTGTTGTGGTGATGTAGGACATAAGGTGGTGGTTTGCCCTTGAAATCAAAACAAGGGTAAGGATGTTCGTCCACAAGGTGCAAATGCGGTTCCTACGGGAAAAGGTGGCCAACAATATGGTGCCCCAAGGCATAATTGATTCTATGCTCTTCAAGGGAGACAAGTGGTAGATGAGGTGCCTGATGTCCTCACTGATTTGTTAAAAGTCTTTGATTTTGATATGTATGCGTTGATAGACCCAACCACTCTTTCTTTTATTATTCCCTTTGTTGCCAAAAATGTTTCATGTTGAACCCGAATTGTTGTGTGAGCCTTATGAGGTGTCTATTCCCGTTGGTCCTTCTATTATTACTAGAAGAGTCTATAAAAATTATTTCATTTGCATCTTGCATAAAATATTGCTTTGTGATTTTGGTGAGTTGGATATGGTGGATTTTGATGTTATTCTTGGGATAGATTGGTTGCGTCCATATTATGCTTCTATTGATTATAAAATCCCTAAGGTCAAATTCTGATTCCCTAATGAACCTGTCCTTGAGTGGGAGAGTCATGATGTGGTGATCAAGGGTAGATTCATTTCTTGCATTAAAGCCCATGAGTTGATTTCTAAGAGGTGTCTCTATCATCTTGTGAGCGTTAGGGATATTGAGTCCAAAGTCTTTCCTATAGAGTCGGTTCAAGTGGTTAATGAGTTTCTTGATGTCATCCCCAATGATCTTCCCGGTATTCCTCCCAAAAGGGAAATAGACTTTGGTATAGACCACCTTTCCAATACTCAACCCATTTCTATTCCCCCTTACCGTTTGGCCCTGATGGAGTTAAAGGAGCAATTGAGGGATTTATTGGAAGGGTTTTATTAGGTTTATCCAATCACCTTCGGGTGCACCAGTGTTATTTGTGAAGAAGAAAGATGGCTATATTAGAATGTGCATTGATTACTGGCAACTTAACAGGGTCTCCATAAAGAATAAGTACCCTCTACCAAGGATTAATGATCATTTTGACCAACTTCAGGGGGCTAGTCACTTTTCCAAGATTGATCTTCGGTTCGGGTATCACCAAGTGTAAGTGAGGGAGTGTGACATTCCCAAGACGGCCTTTTAGACTAGGTATGGGCACTATGAATTTGTGGTTATGTCCTTCAATTTGACTAATGCACTGGCTATGCTCATGGATATTATGAAGAGGGCCTTTAAACCCTACCTTGATTTGTTTGTAGTGGTTTTCATAGATGATATTTTGATCTTTTCCCATAGTGAGGAGGAGCATGTGGGTCACTTGAGGGTAAAGTTACAAATTTTGAGGGAGGAGAAGTTGTATGCCAAATATGAAAAGTGTGAGTTTTCGTTGAAAGAGGTTTACTTTCTAGGCCATGTGGTGTCGGGTGAAGGTCTTAAGGTGGATCCTAAGAAGATGGAGGTAATTAGAAATTGTCCTAGACCTTTGATTCCATCGGATATTAGAAGCTTCTTGGGCTTAGCGAGTTATTACTGAAGATTTGTGAATGGGTTCACTTATATTGCTTCTCCTATAACTAAGTTGACCCATAAGAAGGCTAAATTTGTGTGGACTGACGAGTGTAAAAGGAGTTTCTAAAACTTGAAGGATAAGCTTGTCTTCGCTTCTATCTTGTCACTACTAGAAGGGTTTGTTGTGTATTTTGATGCTTCAAGATTGGTTTGGGTTGTGTTTGGATGCAAAATGGTAAGGTGATAGCTTATGCCTCTAGATAGCTTAAGGTGCATGAAAAGAATTATCCTATCCATGATCTTAAATTGGCCGCCGTGGTATTTGCTTTGAAATTTTGGCATCATTACTTGTATGGGTTCATATTGATGTGTTTACCGATGATAAGAGTCTCCAATATGTGCACCCATAAAGATCTCAACTTGAGACAAAGAAGGTGGTTAGAGCTTTTTAACGATTATGATTTGAGTGTGCATTATCACCCCGTAAGGCTTTGTTCTGGTTAATGCTCTAAGTAGTGTGTCGATATGTAGCTTCACACATGTTGATAACGAGGACAAGGAGGTAGCTAGAGAGGTCCATCGGTTGGCTAGATTAGGGTTTAGGTTAGAAGAGGTTGATAATGGTAGTGTTGTGGTTGTTGATGGTTCTAAATCTTCATTGGTTGAGAAGGCAAAGGCAAAGCAAGATCTTGATCCTGCCTTGCTAGAATTGAAGGCCTTGGTGAGAGATGGTAAGGTGTAGGTTTTCTCCCAAGGGGGAGATTGTTCCCTTAGGTACTAAGGTAGGTTGTGTGTGCCCAATATTGATGACTTGAGAGAGAAGATTTTAGATGAGGCTCATAATTCTTCCTATTCTATTCACCCTGGTTCTACAATAATGTATAGAGATTTGAGAGAGGTGTATTGGTGGGGAGATATGAAGAGGCACATTGCTAAGTTTGAATACCATTGTCACAATTGTTAACAAGTTAAAGTTGAGCCCCAAAGACCGAGTGGCCTAGCCCAAGATATAGAGAGTCCTACTTGGAAGTGGAAGAAAATTAACATAGATTTTGTGGTTGGGTTACGTAATACTGGAAAGAATTTTATTCTACTTGGGTTGTGGTTACAAAATGACAAAGTCGGCTCATTTCCTACTGTTAAAACTACCTATGATGCCAAAGGTTATGCCAAATTATACATCCATGAGTTGGTTAGATTGCATGGGGTGCCTTTATGTACCAAGTTTAAGCTTAGTACGGCCTTCCACCCTCAAACGGATGGCCAAGCCGAAAGAACTATCCAAACTCTTGAGGGTATGCTTAGAGCTTGGATTTTGGAGTTTAAGGGTATTTGGGATGAGCATCTTCCACTAAATGAGTTTTGTTATAATAAATAGCTAATATGCAAGTATTGGTATGGCTCCTTTTTTAGGCCCTTTTTCATAGACATTGTAGATCACCGATTAGGTGGTTTGAAGTGGGAGAGATGGATTTGTTGGGTGCGGATTTGGTTATGGAGGCCTTAAGAGAAAGTGAGGATGATAAGAGAGAGGTTGAAAATAGCCAAAGGTAGACAAAAGTCCTATACCGATGTGAGGAAAGAGAATCTTGAATGTAAGGTTGATGATTGGGTCTACTTGAAGGTTTCAACCATGAAGGGTGTGGTTCATTTTAGTAAAAAAGGTAAATTAAGTCCAAGATTTGTGGGTCCTTATAGGGTGTTGAGGAGGATTGGTAAGGTGGCCTATGAGTTGGAATTGCCTAGTGGAATGAACATGGTTCTTCCGGTATTCCGTGTATTTATGTTGAGGAAGTGTGTGGACGACCCAAATGCTATTGTTCCTTTAGATGTTGTGCGTGTTGTTGAAGACAATTTAACTTATAAAGAGGATCCGGTAGAAATTCTGGATAGACAAGTCAAGAGGTCGAGGAATAAGGATGTTGCCTCCGTCAAGGTTCTTTGGACAAACCAATGAGTTGAGAGTGCTACATAGGAAGTAAAGCGATATCTCTATCTCTTCAATTCTACTGTCACGAACCAAGCCTTGGGCCTAGACATGACACGACGCAAGGGGAACCGGAAGGAACCCCAAGCAATCCTCTTAGAGCATCATTACACATCCTTGGTCGTTGAAGCAATAAATCAAGCATCAAAGATAAATGAATGGGAAATCGGGGCTAAGGGAAAAAAATTCCATATCATCATAGACAAGAGACAAGAGTCAAGATCATATCATAGATACACAACACGTCCAACAAACACACCTAATACATAGATAAGAGCAAGGGCCAAGACAAAGTAATTGAGTGCACCCTCATAGTCAAAATAGACAATAAAGAAGAATGTCTAAATACATAATAGGAGAAACATTGACTAAGGTCTCCGAAGTAGAGGACTCACCAACTAGCTTGAATAGCACCGAACTAGCTACATGGAGGAGGGTGATCAACTTGGACTCCGGTTCCTTCATGGTGACATCACGTAGGCATAGAGTATGCGTTAGTACGTTTGAATGTACTAAGTATGTAGGATGCATTGCAAACAAGAATTAAGCATCATAATTAAAATGTATAACAATAGGCAATAGGCATAATATAACAATATGGAATGTATGATCAATGCATAAGAAAAACATGCTTAAGTAACTCATGTTCATATAGGATATCATATGTGTAGAAGAGACCAAGCTAGATTTCCAGATGTATAACCCTTTTGTAGGTTAGTGATGATGTCACCCCATCACTTAGGTGGATGAGTACAAACCCCTATCTAGGTTGGTGATAATGCCGCCCATCACCATGGTAAAAAAGTACAAACCCTTCCCTAGGTTGATAAGTACAAACCCCCATCTAGGTTAGTGATGATGTCGCCCCATCACTAGGTGGAGAAGTCAAACCCTTCCCTAGGTTGATGAGTACAAACCCTAATCTAGGTTATCCGGGTTATTAGTCCCCCCGAATTGGACATGGTCTAATGCAAAACTTTATATCAAATTTATCATATACATCAGCTCATTTCATCATCATATAGTCATTCATATCATATCTCATACTTTTGACCTTCAACTCCTCAAGAAACCACTTCCGATTTTATCAAACACTTAAAGGATGTGTAATTGTCACGACCCCACCCCGGGCCGTGACTCGTGCCGATTAGGCACTAGTGCTAATCTTAAACCACAAAGACCCTTAAA
>JAPFFP010002302.1:0-17995 GCA_026153255.1 Solanum medicagineum
AAGTATGGATTTTGGTTGAAAGAGGTTGAATTTCTAGCGAATATGGTGTTGGGTGAAGGAATCAAAGTGGATCCCAAGAAAATTGAGGTGGTAGGAAATTGGTCTAGGCCCTTAACTCCAACAAATATTAAGCGTACTTGGGTTTAGCAGGTTGCTACCAGAGATTTGTTAAGGAATTTTCTTCAATTCAATCTCTTTTGGTTGAAACGACCCCAAAAAGTGTCCAAAAATGTGCCTCAAAAGTGGCCATATTCGTAATTTCTATATATCTCAAAATCTATGTGCGATATCAAAAATCCAACTTCATATTCTTGTTCTGGGGGTCATTTTGAGTGAAAAATGGGTCATATCCTGATTTAATAGCAAACGTTTAGCAATTTATTTTTCATAATTTTGCTTATCCAATGACTGTCTGCGATAGTGCCCTAATGCACAACTATCGCGAACATGTGTAAACCTGGTCTCCGGGACAGGTCCATGATGCGGACCTGTGTAAATTCTGCCCAGTTATTTTTTCTTGCGGTCCAAGACTTTTAAGTCTTGGGCCTAAGTGTTCCCAAGTGTGAAATACCTATACTTAGCCATTTTTACCCTAATATCATTCTAAACATTCCCCGATACTTGTTCAAACACTTAGCCAAATATTTTACTCTTAAACTCAAGTCTCAAAACCTTTCCAGATCTTAAGGATTGCACTCAAGCTTCAAGTCTCCATCTCCAATATTCATCAAGTTTATCTCCAAATCTAAGTTATGTGGGTTTCATTCATAGGTTGCTTTCACCCATGATGCCCAAGCCTTATTTTACTTAAAATTGCATGATTTAAAATTGATTTACTCATGAGTCTTACGTATTATGAAACTCACTGCACACTATATTGGGGTTTATGAAGTTGTGATTGTTTTAGCATGTTTTGAGCTATGAAACCAAGATCTACTGTGAGAATTGTTGAAGGGTTTTGATATATATTGCTTCAGAGTGTTACCAAGTATCTACTGATGATTTTTCGTTGAATTTTCTAACACGATAACCCTCTTAAATTGCGTGGTCTTACACTAGCACTACACACTCTCTAAGTGTTTGATAATATGTCCTGTTATGGTTTCTTGAGGAATTGAAGGTCCTTTGAATGTATTATGAATTGAATGTCTTTATGATGACTTTATGATGATGAAAGGATGAAGGAATGATGATGAAAAGGAATGTATGTAAATTATGATGGAAGGAGTGTATATGTATATGGTACTATCTCTATAGTATAAGGGATGACCAAGCCTAGCTTGGGGGGTTATAGGCTCGGGTAACCTATTGAGTAGTTTGTACCTCGATCGCCTAATCTGGGGGGTGGTAGGCCTGGGTAAACTTGTTAAAGGTTTGTACCCATCAACCTTGTCGAGGGTTTGTACCCATCAACCTTGTTGGGGGGTTTGTACTCCATCAGCCTCATGAAGGGGTTCGTACCTCATGCGCCTATTCAAGGGGATGGTAGGCCTTGGATTGCACCATAATGGTCACTCCTTACACTTATATTATTTCTATATAATCATGGTTTTACTTCAAGCATCATTCATACATGTCATATTATTAGTATGCTACCTATTGCTTATGGTTATACATTTTGCCTATGATGCCTATCTCTTGTTGCATTGCATCCTACATACTTAGTACATTCAAACGTACTAACACATACTCGATGCCTATATGATGTCACTATGTAGGAACAGGTGCACCGATTGATCATCCTCCTCCATATGGCTAGAACGATTGTCGCTCAAGCTTGTTGGTGAGTCCTCCATTTCGAGGATGTTGCTTATAATCTCTTGCTTTGTACTAAGACTATTCTACTTTTATTCATGTATTGACTATGAGGGTGAACCCAATTGCTTATCGTGGTCCCCGCTCTTATCTATATAGTAGAGGTGTTGTTGGACATATTATGTCTATGCTATGATTTTTGACTCTCTTATTCCTTGGGCTTTTAATATGGAAGTTTACCCTTAGTCCAATTTTCCTTGTTATGCCTATCTCTCAATGTCATATTTTATTGCTTCTTCGACCAAAGATATGTATTGATATGCCACAAGGCTTGTTTGGGGTTCCTTCGGTTCCCCATTCGCTGGTCACGTCTAGGCCCTAGGTCCGGGGTGTGACAAAGGTTGTATCAGAGCACTAGGTTATTAGATCGTCGGAGTCCAACACACCGCATTGATTAGAGTCTTATTCATGGTTGTGTTGTGCACCACAACTATGAGTAGGAGGCTATGAGATGCTTAGGAAATGCTTCCCTTCTTCATGTTCTAAGTCGTGCAATAGAGCTGAAGTAAGTCCTTCCCCGTAACGATTGTCCTTTTTATGCTAGATCATGCCTAACTCAAGGAATGCCCTCACTTTGCTTGCATAAGTTGTAGCTAATCAAGACAACCAAGGGGCCCAAGCCCCTCATGCTCCTATACCGCATCTCGGGTGAGAGATTTCATGAGAATGAATCCCCCAAAATTCCATGGTTCGAAGGTGAGTGAGGACCCACAAGAGTTCATTGATGAGGTCCACAAAATTTTGTCCATCATGGGTGTGATGCCGGAGGATAAGGTAGAGTTTACGGCCTACCAACTCAAAAGTATAGCACAAATATGGTACAACCAATGGAAGGAGGAAAAGAGAGTCAACTATGTAGTGCTTTAGGAGGAGTTCAAGGTGGCCTTCCTTAATCGGTTCTTCCCCCTTGAACTTAGGGAAGCTAAGTTGGTGGAATTTATGAATTTGAGACAAGGGTTTATGAGTGTGAGGGAGTATGCCCTCAAGTTCACCCAACTTTCAAAGTTTGCTTCTCATTTGGTGGCCGACTCAAGGTCTAGGATGAACAAATTTATGATGGGTATTTTCGACTTGGTTAGTGAAGAATGCCGATCCGCCATGTTGATTAGTGACATGGACTTGTCACGTTTGATGACCTTTGTCGAACAAATGGAAGAGGAGAAATTGAGGAAGAGAAGGGGGCACGAGGCCAAAAGGGCCCGTTTTGAGGGTAAGTTCCAAAAGAGTGGCTGATTCCATCAAGGCCAAGGGTTTTCTCTTGCATTGCAGAAATGGGTTGCAAATAAGTTTCCAAGGGCCCAAGGTGGTAGAGGTGTGGCTTCTATTGATGTGTGTCTGAAGTGTGGTAAGGGTCATGGTGGCCCATGTTTGAGGGATACCGGTGCTTACTATGGTTAGGGAAATAGGGCATAAGGCAATGGATTTCCCACGAGATCACAACAAGGGTAAGGAGGTTCGTCCTCAAGGTGCTAATGCGGTTCCTTTGAGGAGAGGTGGCCGACAAGATGGTGCCCCAACGCACAATCGGTTCTGTACTTTGCATGGGAGGCAAGGGGTTGATGAAGTCCCCGATGTTGTTACTGGTATGTTGAAAACCTTTGACTTTGATGTGTATGCATTGATTGATCCGGGTGCGACTCTTTCTTTTGTTACCCCCTTTGTTGCCAAAAAATTCCATGTTGACCCCGAGTTATTGCATGAGGCATATGAGGTATCTACTCCTATTGGTGTATGTATTGTTGCTAGAAAAATTTATAGAAGTTGTCCTATTTGCATCTTGCATAAGATATTGCCTTGTGATCTTATTGAGTTAGACATGGTTGATTTTGATATTATTCTTGGGATGGATTGGTTGCATGTATACTATGCTTCTATTGATTGTAAAACTCGTAGGGTCAAATTCCAATTTCCAAATGAACTCATCCTTGAGTGGGAGAGTCAAGATGTGGTGGTCAAGGGTAGATTCATCTCTTGCATTAAAGCCCAGAAGTTGATCTCTAAGGGGTGTCTTTACCATCTTGTGAGGGTTAGGGATGTGGAGTCTAAAGTCCTTCCCATAGAGTTGGTTCCGGTTGTAAATGAGTTTCTTGATGTCTTCTCAAATGACCTTTGCAGTATTCCTCCCAAAAGGGAAATTGACTTTGGCATAGAGCTCCTTCCCGATACTCCACCCATTTCTATTCCCCCTTATCATATGGCCCCGGCAGAGTTGAAGGAGTTGAAGCAATAATTGAGGGACTTGTTGGAGAAGGGATTTATTAGTCCTATCCAATCACCTTGGGGTGCACCGGTGTTGTTTGTGAAAAAGAAGGATGGGTCTCTTAGGATGTGTATTGACTACCAGCAACTCAATAGGGTCACCATCAAGAATAGGTATCCTTTTCCCAGGATTGATGATTTGTTTGACCAATTGCAAGGGGCTAGCCATTTCTCTAAAATTGATCTTTGGTCCAGGTATCATCAAGTGAAAGTGAGGGAGTGTGATATTCTCAAGACGGTCTTCCTGACTAGGTATGGGTATTATGAACTTGTGGTGATGTCTTTTAGGTTGACCAATACACCAACCATATTTATGAATCTAATGAATAGGGTCTTTACCTAACCTGATTCCTTTGTTATGGTCTTTATTGATGATATTTTGATCTATTCTCGTGGTGAGGAGGAGCTTAGGGCTCATTGGAGGGTTGTGTTGCAAAGATTGAGGGAGGAGAAATTGTATGCTAAATATGAAAAGTGTGAATTTTGGTTGAGGGAGGTTGCCTTCCTAGGACATGCGGTTTCGGAGGATGGTATTAAGGTGGATCCTAAGAAGACTGATATGATTAGAAATTGGCCTAAACCATGACCCCGTCGGACAATAGGAGCTTCTTGGGCTTAGTAAGCTATTATCATAGATAGTGAGTGGGTTCTCTTCTATTGCTTCTCCTATGACAAAAATGACTCAAAAAAAGGCTAAGTTTGTGTGGTCCAATGAATGTGAAAAGAGTTTTCAAACATTGAAAGATAAGCTTGTGTCCGCTCCTACATTTTCATTACCGGATGGACTTGAGGGATTTGTTGTGTATTGTGATGCTTCCCGGGTTGGTTTGGGTTGTGTGTTGATGCAAAAATGGTAAGGTCATAGCCTATTCTTCTAGACAACTCAATGTGCATGAAAAGAACTATCCTACTCATGATCTTGAATTAGCTATCGTGGTATTTGCTTTAAAGATTTGGCGTCATTACTTGTATGGGGTGCATGTTGATGTGTTCACCGAGCACAAAAGCCTCCAATATGTCTTCACTCAAAAGGATCTCAACTTGAGGCAAAGGAGATAGTTAGAACTTCTTAAGGACTATGACATGAGTGTGCATTATCATCCTGGTAAGGCAAACGTGGTGGAAGATGCCTTGTGTAGGGTGTCTATGGGTAGCCTAGCTCATGTTAATGGTGGTGAAAAGGAGATGGCTAGGGAGGTGCATCTGTTGGCAGGATTAGGGGTTAGGTTGGAGGAGGTTGGTGCTGGTAATGTTGTTTTTGTGGATGGTTCTAAGTCCTCCTTGGTTGATGAGGTGATAGCAAAACAAGATCTTGATCCCTCCTTGTTAGAATTGAAGGCGTTGGTGAAAGAAGGCAAGGTGGAGGTTTTCTCCCAAGGGGGAGATGTTCACTTAGGTACCAAGGTAGGTTGTGTATACCTTGTGTTGATGGCTTGATAGAAAAGATCCTCGATGAGGCCCATAATTCTTCTATTCTATCCACCCTGGTTCCACCAAGATGTATAGAGACTTGAGAGATATGTATTGGTGGGGAGGCATGAAGAGGGACATTGCCAAATTCATTTTCGGTTGTCATAGTTGTCAACAAGTCAAAGGCGAACATTAAGGCCGGATGGCTTAACCCAAGACACTGAGGTTCCTACTTGGATATGGGAAGAGATAAATATGGACTTTATGGTTGGATTGCCCAAGACTAGAAAGGGTTGTGATTCCATTTAGGTTGTAGTTGATAGGATGACAAAATCAACTCACTTTCTATCGGTTAAGACCACATATGGGGCTGAAGATTATGCAAGGTTGTACATTCATGACTTGGTAAGGTTGCATGGGATTTCTTTGTCCATCATATTGGATCGTGGTGCTCAATTTACCTCATATTGTTAAAGACCCTTTTAGAGGGGTCTTGGTACAAGAGTTAAGCTTAGTACGACATTCCACCCTCAAACGAATGGCCAAGACGAAAGGTCCATCCAAAACCTTGAGGATATGCTTAGAGCATGTGTGTTGGAGCTTAAGGGTAGTTAGGACGATCATCTTCCGTTGATTGAGTTTTCCTATAACAATAGCTATCATTCTAGCATCAGCATGACTCCTTTTGAGGCCCTCTATGGTAGGCATTGTAGATCACTGGTTGGTTGGCTTGAGGTTGGTGAGGTAGCTTTGTTGGGGCTAGATCTGGTTATAGAGGCTCTTGAGAAGGTTAGAATGATTAGAGAGTTTCAGGATGCCCCAAAGTCATCAAAGATCTTATGCCGATGTGAGAAGGAGGGAGCTTGAATTCAAAGTTGATGATTGGGTCTACTTGAAGGTGTCACCCATGATGTGTGTGGTCTATTTTGGTAAGAAGGGTAAGTTTAGCCCAAGATATGTGGGTCCTTATAGGTTAATGAGGAGAATTGGCAAGGTAGCTTAAGAGTTGGAATTACCTAGGGAGATGGATTTAGTTCATCCAGTGTTTTATGTGTCCATGTTGTGGAAATGCACAGGTGATCCAAATGTTATTGTACCTCTTGATGTTGTGGGTGTTGTTGAAGATAATCTGACCTATGAAGAGGTTCCGGTTCAGATCTGCGATAGGCAAGTGAAGAGATTGAGAAACAAAAAGGTCGCTTCCGTTAAGGTCCTTTGGAGGAATCAACAAGTTGAAAGTGCTACTTAGGAGGCCGAAGTAGACTTAAAAAGTGTTATCCTTACCTTTTCCACTCTGCTCAAGCCTAAGGTATTGATCTAAGTTCTTTATATGATCTCAAGTCTTAAGTTCATCTCTCATGCCATTGCATATGTTCATTTTTAAAATTGACTAGTTCATGATGATTTTACACTTATGATGAGATTTTTAAAATGATGTTTAAGTGCATTGTTGCATCCTTATGTGAGCCAAATTGTCTTGTTTATGTCTCTCATATACGTTTCTTTGATATTCGGGGACGAATGTTCCCAAAGGGGAGATATTGAAACGACCCCAAAAAGTGCTCAAAAATGTGCCTCGAAAGTGCCCATATTCATAATTTCCATGTATCTCAAATTTTATGTGCAATACCGAAAATCTGACTTCATATTCTTATTCAGGGGGTCATTTTGAGTGGAAAATGGGTCTCACCCCGATTTAAGAGCAAACGATTAGCAATTTTAATTTTCGTAAGTTTGCTTATCTAGTGATTGTCTGCAATAATGCCGCGACGCACAGCTGTCGCGGACATGTGTAAACTTGGTCCCCGCGACAGGTCCACGATGCGAAACTGTGTAAATTCTTCTCAGTTATTTTTTCTTGCGGTTCAAGACTTTTAAGTCTTGTGCCTAAGTGTTCCCAAGCGTGGAAATAACTATACTTGGCCATTTTTCACCCTGATATCATTCTAAACATTTCCTAATACTTGTTCACACACTTAGCTAAATATTTTACTCCTAAGCTCAAGTCTCAAAACCTTTCCGGATCTTAAGGATTGCACTCAAGCTTCAAGTCTCCATCTCTAATTTTCATCAAGCTCATCTCCAAAGCTAAGGTATGTGGGTTTCTTTCATGGGTTCCTTTCACCCATGATGCCCAAGCCTCCTTTTACTTAAAATTGCATTATTTGAAGCTGATTTAATCATGGGTCTTACTTATTATGAAATTCATTGCACACTATATTGGAGTTTATAAAATTGTGATTGTTTTAGCATGTTTTGAGCTATTAAACCAAGATCTATTGTGAGATTTGATGAAAGCTTTTGATGTATATTTCTTGAGGTTGTTACCAAGTATCTATAATTTTACATCAAATTTTCTAACATTATAACCCTCTTGAATTGAATGGTTTTACACTAGCACTACATACCCTCTAAGTATTCGATAATATGTCCGCTTATTGTTTCTTGAGGAATTGAAGGTCCTATGCATGTCTTATGAATTGAATTACTTTATGATGATGAAATGATGATGAAAGGACGAAGGAATGATGATGAAAAGAAATGTATGTAAATAATAATGGGAGGAGTGTAAATGTATGTGATACTATCTCTATAGTGTAGGGGATGACCAAGCCTAGCTCGAGGGGTTGTAGGCTTGGGTAACCTATTGAGGGGTTTGTACCTTGATCGCCTAATTCAGGGGGTGGTAGGCCTAGGTAACCTTGTTGGGGGTTTGTACCCATCAACATTGTTGGTGGGTTAGTACTCCATCAACTTTATTGGGGGGTTTGTACTCCATCAACCTCATGAAGGGATTTGTATCCCATGCGCCTATCTAAGGGGGGTGGTAGGCTTTGGCTTGCACTACAATGGTCACTCCTTTCACTCGTATTATGTTCTATATAAGCATAGTTTTACTTCAAGCATCATTCATACATGTCATATTGTTAGTATGCTATCTATTGCTTATGTTTATGCATTTTGCCTACGATTCCTATCACTTGTTGCATTGTATCCTATGTACTTAGTAGATTCAAATGTACTAATTCATACTCTATGCCTACATGATGTCGCTATGTTGGTCATCATATAGGAATTGGTGCACCGATTGATCATCCTCCTCCACGTAGCTAGAAGTATTTTCTCTCAAGCTTGTTGGTGAGTCCTCCATTTCGGGGACACTACTTATGATATCTTGCTTTGTACTAAGACTACTCTACTTTTATTCATGTATTGACTATGAGGGTGAGCCTGATTGCTTGTCGTGGCCCCTACTTTTATCTATGTAGTAGAGGTGTTGTTGGATATGTTATGTATCTATGATATGAGTTTTGACTCTCTTGTTCCTTGAGGTTATGATATGGAAGTTTACCCTTAGTCCCATTTTCCTTGTTATGCTTATCTCTTAATGTCATATTTTATTGCTTCCGTAACCAAGGATGTGTATTGATATGTTACGAGACTTGTTTGGGGTTCTTTTGGGTTCCCTATTTGCTGGTCACGTCTAGGATCTAGGTCCAGGGTGTGACATTGATAATGTTAACACAAAATAAGGATAAATTCCTCTGGACCGATGAATATGAGAAGAGCTTTCAAACTTTAAAGCATATGCTTACATTTGCTCCTATGTTTACATTACCGAAAGGGTTCTAAGGGTTTGTTGTCTATTGTGATGCTTCAAGAATTGATCTGGGATGTGTATTGATGCAAAGTGGAAAGGTTATTACCTATGCTTCTAGGAAAATAAAGGTGCATGAGCATAATTACCCTACACATGACCTTAATCTAACGGCCGCGGTATTTGCCTTGAAGATATGGTGCCATTATTTGTATAGATTTCATGTTGATGTCTTCACTGATCAAAAGAGTCTTCAATATGTATTCACCCAAAGAGATCTCAATTTGAGGCAAAGAAGGTAGTTAAGACTCCTTATGGATTGTGACATGAGTGTGCATTACCACTCGGGCAAAGCTAATCTTGTGGTCGATGTCTTAAGCAAGGTATTCATGGAGAGTGTAGCTCACCTTGATGATGGTAAGAAGGAGTTAGAAAAGGAAGTTCATTGATTGGCTAGGTTAGGAGTTAGGTTGGATGAACCCGAAAATAGAGGTATGAGGATTTTAGATGGTTCCAAATCTTGCTTGGCTGAAGAGGCCAAATCCAAGAAAGAGCCTGATACCTCCTTAGTTAATTTTAAAGCATTGGTAAAACAGGGAAAAGTAGAGGTTTTCTTCCAAGGGGGAGATGCTGTCCTTAGACACCAAGGTAGGTTGTGTCTACCAAATGTTGATGGGTTGAGGGACTTGATATTGAAAGAAGCCCATAATTCATCCTATTCCATTCGCACCTATTCTAGAAAGATGTATAGAGAGTTGAGAGAATTATATTTGTGGAGTGGTATGAAAAGGAACATTGCAAAGTTTGTAGCTGGATGTCACAATTATCGACAAGCCAAATCTGAACATCAAAGGCCGGGTGACCTATGACAAGATATTGAGATCCCTACTTGGAAATAGGAAGAGGTCAACATGGATTTTGTGGTTGGTTTAACTAAGACTAAAAAGCATTTTGATTCCATATGGGTCATTGTTAATAGAATGAAAAAGTTGATACATTTCCTACCTATTAGAACAACTTATGGTTCCGAAGACTATACTAAAGTGTACATTTATGAGTTAGTTAGATTGCATAGGGTTCCATTATCCATCATTTTTGGATCCTGGTGCCTAAGTCAACTATCACTTTTGGAGATCTTTCTAAAGAGGCCTTGGTACTAAGGTCAAGCTTATCATGACATTTCACCCCACAAATGGATGGTGAAGACAAAAAGACCATTCAAATCTATGAGGATATGCTTAAAGATTGTGTGTTGGAATTCAAGGGTACTTGGGATGAGTATCTTCTACTCATGAGTTTGCTTACAACAATAGTTACCACTCTAGCATTGGGATGACACCATTTGAGGTCTTATACGAGAGGTGATGTAGATCCTGATTGGGGGGTATATAGTGGGAGAGATGACCTTGATAGGTCTAAATTTGGTTTTGGAAGCCTTGGAGAAGATGAGGATGATAAGGGAGAGACTAAAGATGACTCAAAGCCGGTAAATCTCTTATTCTGACATTAGGAGGAGAGATCTTGAGTTCAAGGTGGATGATTGGGTGTATTTAAAGGTCTCATCCATGAAGGGTGTGTCTTGGTTTGAGCCGTAGGTATGTATGACCTTATAGAATCTTATAACACATTTGTAAAGTTTCTTATGAGTTGGAATTGCCTATCAAGATAAGTATGATTCATTCGGTCTATAATGTGTCCATGGTGAGGAATTGTGTAGGTGACCCGAGCTCCACTGTGCCTTTGGAGGTAGTAGGTGTTGAGGAAAACTTGACATATAAAGAAGTTTAGATTGAGATATTGGATATGTAAGTGAATAATTGAGGAATAAAGATGTGACATCTGTTAAGGTCCTTTGGAGGAATCAACAAGTTGAAAGCGCTACTTGGGAAGCAAAAGTTAATATGAAAAAACAATATTCTTATCTCTTCCACTCTACTCAAGCCTAAGGTAATAAGTCAACCATGCTTAAGGTGTTAAACCTTGCATTTCAGCCTTTTTCTTGTCATGTTGCATGCATACATACTCATGGTAATATGTTTTGATGATATTTGATGCATACGTTTGAAATTTGATGAAACTGGTGTTTAAATTGCATTAATGCATTCATATTGTGCTGCATCTTTTTTATTAACTCTTCTTAAGCGTATTTCTATCATATTCCAGGATGAATGTCCCTAAGGGGGAGATATTGTAATGCCCTAGATCTTAAGATAAGAATCAAGTCATCCCTCATATGCTTACAGACTCAACGTGATCACTCCTAATGTGGTCGAATTAATTATTAGGTATTCAAAGTATGTTACATGTAATTTTGGGTCATAAGACATCTCGTACACTAAACCAAGTCCAAAGGATTTCTATCGACTAAGTTTCGATATGAATTTGTATACGAGTCGACTTCAAATAGCTATATCTCTTAGCACATAATGAATTAGGTGATCACTCCTCATATGCTTACAGACTCAACTTGATCACTCCTAATGTGGTCGAATTAATTATTAGGTATTCAAAGTATGTTACATGTAATTTTGGGTCATAAGACATCTCGTACACCGAACCAAGTCCAAAGGATTTCTATTGACTAAGTTTCGATATGAATTTGTATAAGAGTCGACTTCAAATAGCTATATCTCTTAGCACATAATGAATTAGGTGATCCACTACTTAATAAGTTAAAGTTCTCTTAATTGTCTTTCCAACACATCTAATTTTTCCTTATTTGAAATTTGGAGTAAAAAGATATGGTCATTTTACCAAGGTTAGTTTGGGTTGTCAAATTTGGGGACAGTCAATTTGATCGCTGAATGCATTCAATGATCTGTCGATTTAACCATCGATGGCTCCAAGAAACATCAGAAACTATACCGCCTAATGATTTGGTGACAAGACCCCTAGACCGTCGATTTTGCTGACCGACTCATTTAAATGTCCTTTTTTAACTCTTGATGATACTTTTACTTTCCCAAAAGGGGTTTCCAACCCATTTAACCTATATCCACTCTCCTAGGCCTATTTTCATGCCCTAATAACCTTCACCTTCTTTTATTTCAAATTTCTCTCTAAAGGAAGAAGACCCAAATCCTCCATTAAAGAACAAGCACCAATTTATTGCAAGTTCATCACCCAACTAAAGATTTTCTTCAACCTTCTTCTCTATACTGCTCTAACGTATACAGGTTTCTTCATTCATGGGTCCTTCCACCTATGGAGTCCAAAACCCTTTTCAAGGTTTACTATATTATGAGTACTTTCTATTCTTAATTATATGCATGATTCATGTTAAAAGTTGTTATTTATTGATTCAAAATGTATGAAATGAGTTGGTATTTATGAAACCCTTTCATTACTACAGTGGGTTGATGATTTGTTAAATGGGTGTTGTAAATCTTCACAGGAATTCTATATTTTGGTCTAAATCATAATTATTGTTTTCAAAGGAGTATGTATTGCCATTTAATGGCATGCGTTGATGGATTTTGAAAAATGCTCTATCTTAAACTATTATGGGTCTTTGAATCTCATTATAGGCTATTCAAATTATAGTTTCAAATGGTATATTCTCATGATAAGTGTGCAAGTTTATGAATATTATGAATGATCAAGGGCTATCAAATATGTTATGAATCCATGGAAATTCTATAAAAATTATGCAACGTTATGAAGCCTTTTTATGATGATATGGTTTTAATGAGCTACTCCTATTATGAAATTATGATTTATAAGCTTATGCACGTTATGATTATGCTTATACTTTATGTACTCTGTGGGATGTTGACTTAACATCGAGAGGATCTTAGTAGATTTTCATTGTCCCTAAACTATATGCCACCATAGGTTATTAATATTTTCCTAAATGATTTTACACTAGTGAATCCAACTAGGTCTAGTAACACCTACCGAAAATACAACGTCGTAAGGTAAGGATATCATGTAATAGTTACTGAAAAGGCAATGCCTTATGGTGATGGTATGATGTAACACCCATCAAAAAGTCAATGCCGTAAGGTGAGGGTATAGGCCCTTGAAAAGTAGGCTACTCCTTTTTCGCTGCGAAGGAAACATCAAAATTTCATTTAGTTGCTCGCATGGTCTTAATGTTGGTTAAGGTCTCCTCCCACGTATGTATGTTATGCTATGAACTTATGCTTTTACCTTCCATGCAAGTTTTAAGTAAGGCATTGACCAATCATGTCATATTGAGCTTATTGTCTTTGTTTATGAATATGCATGTTGATTATATTGTCTTATAATCACTTGTTACATTGCATCCTTCATACTCAGTACATACAAAGTACTAAAGCATATTTTCACCCATAAGATCTAACCATGTAGGGACTAGAGCTCCTATCCATATTCCTCCTCATGGCTAGTGCAATTCTTCAAGACTTTTCATGTGGTGAATCCTCCATTCCGAGGGCAACATCTATTTTCTGTTTGCCGCACTTATGTTAAAACATTGTTATTTGGTTACTTTACTTTTGTGGATGAGACCGGGTCATGTCTTGACCCCCATTCTACTCATGACTAGAGGTATTGTTGGATAATGTTTTATGTGTAAATCATTTGATGCCTTGTATCTATGAAGGCTTTCCCTTTGTCCCTGTCCCATGTGTGTTGTTACTTTTGATGATATTAGCAAAGCGTTAAATTTCCTAAGCCCCTACTTCCCATAGAATGCGTCCTATGTTTCCTTTCGCTTAGAATCATATATTGTGTTTGAATGATGAGAATTCCTTATCCCTTGTCCCATAGAGTGAATCCTAAACTCCTAATCCCCTTAGTGCTATTGTGGATGATTGATCCACGCTTCTTCAAATGATGTACATATGGATTACTATGATGCTTTCGTAGGGAAGTTTCAGGTTCCCCATTCACCATGTTACATCTAGGACCTAGGCTTGAGTCATGACAACCAAAGAGGAAATCAAAGTCAAGATTGGACATCAATTCTATCATGACTAGTCTCCCAACTTTCAAAGGAGAATGCAACCGTAATGCTTATCTAGAGTGGGAGTCACTTTGTTAGAGAATCTTTCAAGTCAATGATATGACTGAGCTCAAGAAGAGTTGCTTTATCATTTCCCAATTTGAAGGGTTTGTAACTATAGTAATATGGATAGAACTAAAAGCACTTATGAGAGTTAAGTATGTACCAAAAAGGTATAGACAAAAGTTGCTGAGCAAATGGTGCAACTTGAAAAAAGGCAGGAAAAATGTTGCGGCTTAATATGATGAGTTCCAAAATTTTATATTGAACCTTGAGTGCAATTGCAACCACCCAACCTAGGGGCCTAGTCATCACATGAAGAATGAGAAACTCGAAGGAACCTCACCCAAGCCATCTCAAGAATCTTAAGCATTCATAGAAATTTAATAGAAATAATTTGCAAAAAAAACTAAGGGAAAGGGACTGTGGCAATGAAACAACATTAAAAGCAGTGAAAATAGCTAACATTCATTAGTCCATAAGCATACCAACTAATACATCATTGGATGCAACTGGTAATGGTCGGTCTCCATTAAATAGAAAAGAATCTATAATTGTGCAACATAGAAAGTAAATACCTCAAAAGGGCTACAAATACATCATCTCAAAAGTAAATACAAGATAGAGTGGAAAATATGGTAGAGTCCCAAACTAAGGGCTCACCACAAATGAAAGAGCTAGTCTTAGACGTTGAGTACTTGCCATGAGCCGGTGGAGGAGTGCTTCTCCCTACATGGTTAAATATGCAAGCAAAATATTTGTTAGTATTTTGGAATATACTAAGTATATGAGAGCAATGCATGTATAAAATTGTAATGCCATCATTCAAAAATATAAGATATAAATATGTAAGAATAAGAAATACATAAAGCGAGCTGAAGCATGCACAAGGAATATGACTCAATCTGAACAAGAGTCAATGCATAAGAAATAACATGTAATGAAAACATCGCATGGAATCATAAACTTGTGGGATTAGACCATAACTGACATTTAAGACCATGTGGGCTACTAGATGGAATCCAACATAACTCCCTACATTGGCACGGGGAGGCCACTTGCCGGGTGGAACTCCGTCAACTTTGCATGTACCATAACAATATAAATAGACTATGTGGATCCACTAGCTTAGCCTACAAGGGCTCCTGTGGTGGCACATAGTTAGGGACATTGACATTTAACTTTGGTTCATGCTTCAATTAACGGGATGAAACCCAACCTCAAGTCCACTCGGTACTAAATCATCTCACAGAATTCTTTAAAATACAACTTAGAATTACAAGTAGCAATCACAGGAGTAGCTCAAGCATTAACAACCACCAAGTGTGTATTGTCCTTTCATCTTGGGGACTTTTCTGAAACATCTTTTAGGGTTATATCTTTGGAAAATCATCACTTAAAACTTAACTTAATGCCATAATCATCATCATATATCATAAAGCTTTACTTGAAAAGTAGGTGGGCTAGGCTTTTTAAATGGAACAATCATAAATCACATAAGTCATAAGGAAATTTCTCTTTTTAAGGACCATGGAAAATGCCCAACATTTATCGACACCAAGACCCATCATGGAGTCATCATCAATATTTCAAACATGTATATATAAGTAGTATTTAATAACATAAATATCATGAAATTATCATAAGAATGTATATTAACTTAAGAAACTTAAAGAAAAGGTAAAATACTTAGGAAGAAACTTTATGGGTGGAAGGATATCCATAAATCAACTACATACCTTTGGAAAACTTGGGGAAAACGAACTTGAAGCTTTGAAGAAGAAACCTTAGAATCTTTGCCTTTGCCCTAGCTTGTTCTTGAGAGTCTTTTGCTTTAGAGAATTTTAGGAATTGAAAGAATGAAGGAAAGAGTAGGGTCTTTGTAATGACCCAACCTAGGGGCCTAGTCTTCACATAGAAAATGAGATACCCGAAGGCATCTCACCCAAGCAATCTCTAGCCTTAAGCATTTATAGGCATTAAGTAAAACTTTTGCGGAAAAAGTAAGATAAAAGGGACTAAGGGCCAATTTGACAATGAAGCAACATTAAAAAGTAATGGAAATACTACTATCAACTTGTTTTTACATATGCATACCATCTACATCATAACCGGATGGGATCGGTATCAACCGATCTTCATCAAACAGAAAGAAGTCTAAAATAGTGCAACATAGAATGTAAAAGCCTCAGAAGGGCTACAAATATATTGTCTTAAACAAAGAAAAGATACATGGTAGAAGGAAAAAGTGGAGGAGTCCAGAACTAAGGACTCACCACAATAAAACTACTACTCTTTGAGCGAAAACTAACCTTGAGCTGGTAGAGGAATGCCTGTCCCTATATGGTTAAATCATGTAGGCAAAATATGCATTAGTATGTTTGAATTTACTAGTATGTGAGATGCAATGCATGGATGAAATTGCAATGCCATTGTTATTAAACTTAACATATAAATATATATACAATAAAAGATACATATGTGAGCTTAAACACATTGCATATGCTCAAGATCAATATGAGATAATGCATAAGAAAGCACGTAAAGTGAAAACATAGCATAAAATCATAATCTTGTGGGAATGAACCTTAATCGACATATAAGACCATGTGAGCTACTATATGAAATTCAACATAACCCCCTACATTGACATGGGGAGACACTTGCCGGGTGAAGCTCTTCCTTAGCATGCATCATGTTGATATAAATAGCCTATGTGGATCCACTAGCATAGCCTACAAGGGATCCTATAGTGACACATAGTTGATGTGACCAAGGATTGCTTTGAAGATTCTCGTATAGACCACAAGGTCACATTTAGTGCTAAGTCTTCCCATAGAAGCTTTAAAGTTCAAGTTAGAGTAACAAGTAGCAATCATAGGAGTAGCTCAAACTTACAAATCACCTAGTGAGAATCGTCCTTTCATCTTGAGGACCTTTCTTAAACATATTTTAGGGAAATTAACATCAAACTCATATCTTGATAAATTTAACTTTGAAATGCTTCATTTAATACCCTAATCAAACCATAAGTCATAGAAAGATTTACTTGAAAACTAGGCGGCCATAGTTTTATCATGGAACAATCATAAATCTCAAAAGTCATAGGAAATTTCTTTTACAAGGAACATCGAAAAAGCCCAACCTTAATCATATTGAAAATCATCATGGAAACAACATCCTTCTTCCAATATGCATATATTTACTTAACAAGATAATTACTAACTTCATGTGTATATATCCTGAAATCATCATAAACATGCATATTAACATGAGGAACTTAAAAAAAGGTAAAATACTCAATACGGAACTTTATGGGTAAAAGGAAACCCATAAATCAACTCACATACCTTGGAAGGACTGGAGAGAAATAGACTTGTACGATCGACCAAGAAATCATGGAACCCTTGCTTGCCCTAACTTGTTCTTGAGAGCCCCTTTTTGCCTAGAAATTTAGAGAGTGAAGAATTAAATAGTGAATGAGGAAATTAGGGCTATTATAGGGTCCCTTTCCCATCCCTTAAATGATGTAGTATAGGAATAGAAAGGACAGAAATGACAAAACTGTTCCTCATTAAAACTACTGACATCGACATACGAGCCCCCGATTATAAGCGATAAGCCAATCCACGAGTTGTAAGTCCCTTCGTCTGATAACACATATGAAATTTCCTAAAAACTAACTGTGCTAGACTCAAGACCATAAATCATCAGTATGGGCCATGAAATATCTTACAGGCCGGTGTCACGGCCCAAGTCCCGTTAGGGCAGACTGGCACCCGTTGCCGATGAGGCTCGGGAGAACCAACCAGTAACTATGCTCTTTCTATACATATTATAAGGGATTTTCACCTTTAACATGCCTTAAAGCAGATAAATAGTGATAACAAGCCAAAAGAAAATGCATATGACTAGGCCGTTGGGGC
>JAPFFP010002323.1:0-17993 GCA_026153255.1 Solanum medicagineum
GAAAGCTGAATTTTTTTGCTAAGTGTAGAGAGTGAAGTTTTTGCTGCTTATACCCCTTTTTAAAGGGCTGCTTTGGAAGAAATTATTTGGTCATTTTGACCAAATAAAGCATCTTATAATAAGACCCAACAATCAGCAGCTAATTCCCCAAAAAATTGGGCCAAATGGGCATTGGGTGATTATTGATAGGATGACTAAATCAGTCCACTTCTTGGCAGTGAAGACAACTAATACGACTGAGGAGTATGCCTGACTATACATTCGTGAGATTGTGAGGTCGCATGGGGTTCCCTTGTCTATCACCTCGGACAGAGGAGCTCAATTCACCTAAAAAATTTTGGATATCTTTCCAGAAGGGATTGGATACGAAAGTACATCTAAGCATAATTTTTCGCCCTCAGACAGATGGACAGGCAGAGCGTACCATCTAGACTTTCGAAGATATGTTGAGGGCTTGCGTCATCAACTTCAAGGGTATTTAGGATGACCATCTACCATAGATTTGAGTTTGTGTACAAAAATAGCTACCATGCCAGCATTCAAATAGCCCCTTATGAGGCATTACACGGGAGTAGATGTAGGTCACCGATTGGCTGGTTTGAGGTTGGTGAAGCTGAATTGATTGGATCTGATCTTGTTCACCAGTCTATGGAGAAGGTGAAATTCATTAGAGAAAGGTTAAAGATAGCACAGAGTCATCAAAAGTCTTATGCAAATGTGAGGAGAAGAGACTTGGAGATTGAGGTAGATGATTGGGTGTACTTGAAGGTGTCACCCATGAAGGGTGTCACCCATGAAGGGTGTCATGAGGTTTGGTAAGAAGGAGAAGTTGAGTCCACATTATATCGGACCATATCATATTGTGAGGTGGATTGGGAAGGTCACTTATGAGTTGGATTTGCCTTTCGAGTTAGATGGAGTTCACTCAATGTTTCATGTATCAATGCTGAAGAAGTGTTTGGGAGATCCTGCCTTAGCAATTCCTATTGAGAGTACGAGAGTGAAGGATAGTCTATCCTACGAAGATATTCCTGTCCAAATCCTTGATCGATAAGTTCGTAAGCTGAGGAACAAAGAGATAGCCTCCCTCAAAGTTCTATGGAGGAATCAATTCATTGAGGAGGCTACGTAGGATGTTGAGGAAGTGATGAAACTCAAATACCCGCACCTTTTCATGCCGAATGATGATAATGTTTAAGATAATGTACCTAACCTTAATGCTATTGAAATTCCTTTCTTGAGTTGATGTATTAATTCCATCCTTGAGTCTAAGATAGAAATGTAGAAAGTAATGGATAGTTTAGCGTTCGAGAGTTCCCAAGCGAGGGGTGAGATAAGTTTACAGGTTACTCATGCTTCTATTCGACCTTTACTTAACATTTAAGGATGAATGATCCCAAGGGAGAGATGATGTAACACCCCGTAAAATTATCAAAATGCCCGTAAAATGTATCGTGCACACAATGCGTCTTCCAATGCTCAGATGGGAAATTCGAGACCTGATTTGCGATCAGCATGAAAAGTCGAATGGGAGAATGGTCTCGACCCAATTTAAGAGCAATGGGTCAAAAATAATTTTTACTAATTAATTGCAAAACAGTGTTAATCCGCGCCCCTGGTGTGACACAGAAGGGACATGGACTAGCACTTGTGTTTTTTTTATTTTTCGACGGGAATTGAAATTTTTTGAAAATTCGCAAAATACACTAGTCCGCGCCCCTGGCACATCGTGGACCAGTGTACCAATTTTAAACTTTTTCTTTTAAATTTTGGGAAGGGTATTTTGATCATTTTTAACCTATTTTTATGTCCCAAAACGTGTTTTTAAGTGTTAATTCATACGAAAGGGTTTCAAAAACCCACATTCTTCTAAGTCTAAGCATAGATTCTTAGAGGGGAAGAAGAGATAGCTAGAGGGTTTCAAGGTTCAGGTCAAGATTTCCTTGAAGATTCATACAATCTTCATCCTATATATATAAAAGCTACCAGAACATGGGATTGTTCTCCCCTCTCCCCCAATGAATATAGTAAGCTAACAGTTGATGATTGATAGGTCTTGAGATACAATTCTTGAAGATTTTCTTGAAATTTATCTTTAATTCTATATAATATCCATAAATTGATGATCATCCTATTTTGAATTAATTGTTTACATGTATTAGTGGGTGATTCTCTATTTACCCTACATGAATTCTTTGTTAAAGACTTCAAGAATGAACTTAGGGTAATGTTTAGAGCCTTGATGGTCTGACTGTACTGAAGGTTGTGGTCTGAGTCTTGAGATGAGTATATTGATGGCTGAAGTTGATGGGATTAGTGTCTTTCGAGTTTAAGTGAGGTTGAACTTAGATTTGAAAGGACAGTCCTACTCTTTAAGTTGATAGATGATGAGATGAGGTGTGAGCTCCTGCCCATAGAGGCTAGGTGATAGAAGTTCTGGATTGATTGATAGTTTTATGAGCACGTCGAGTCATGGAAGGAGTATTAGCACCTATATGGGTAAGAGTAAGTCTCGCGTGCACTCATTAACTACGTGGCCTGCGTAGGAAAGGATTGGACCATGAAATCAGTTATTTCCTTTGTCCCGCAAAGGACTTGATAGACTTCTTTTGGGATTTCTATAGACTCAACCCTTACCCCGGCAAGGTACTGGATGGATGTGGCAACGACATCTCTTCGTTGTATCATCACCAACTCATAGGTAGTGGTTGTCGGTTATAGAAACTCCCAGATAGGTTTCATGTTGATAGTACTCTAAGGGTGATGTGATAGTGTGATGACTTGATGGATAGTGAAGTGATAGAGTCCTATCTTTTACTCTGAGATGAGGTTGAGTGATTGCTAAGCCGATGTCATCATACATTGTATAGCTCATATTGTTTACTTTAGCCCGTTTTAGATACAATACATTCCATGTACTAACGCCCCTTTGGCACTGCATCATTTTATGATGCAGATTCTGTAGACAGAAGATTTCAGCAATCGAATCGTTGAGATTTAGAGCTCCTTGATCTGAATTTGGTGAGTCCTTCCCTTCCTTCAGGAGGACATCTTTACTTGTTTTCATTTTCTTTTAGCCACGACTTATCATGGTACCTTCTTAGATAGTAGCTATAGAGACTTCATAGACATAGATTGATGATGGCCGATGTTGGGGTTCTTTTCCCTTTTTTCATTCTTTATATTGAGATTGTTTTCGTTGTTCTTAGCTTATATTTGATAGTGATGGTGATAGTCTTGTAGCTCACTGATAGTTAGATTTCTCTTGATTATCTTCCGCTAAATTGTTGATTGAACTAGTGTGATGGGTCTAGGTGGTTCGCTTGGTGGCTAGCAATAGTCTCCGAGTGCCAGTTGCACCTAGGGTACCCTTTCGGGGCATGACAGTTGAGTATTAGTGAACGACGGTTTGCTCCTTATTTAGTTTTGATCCTTAAATATTTGATAAAACAAAACAATTTGTTGAACTTATTATGATTATATCTCATAAACTTTCCTTTAATTTCCATAGTGTACTACCAGACTTTCATCTCTTGACGATGAATATAACTAGAATATCCTGAGGGGAGAAGATTCAATGTGAATTACTTTAAAAAAGAAGAAACTAGTCACAAAAACAATCTCGGTTGTAAGAGAAAATGTCGAGAAAACAAAAATGGAAAGAAAGAAAAGAATGTTATGACTTAATTCGTCCACCTTCAAGGCTGTATTTCAATCATTTCTTTGAATGCCGATTGTGTCAATTCATTTTCAAACTTTTAAATTTAAGCCACCTTACAAACTTTGTCGACTGCTTTTTCAATCGTATGTTCTTCATTAATTACCATTCAAAGTTTCTTTTTCAAAGGGAACCTTAGTAGCTCAGTTCGTTGACTACCTGAACTCTCACCTTGTTGGTGAGGGTTCGATTCCCCACATTGTAATTCTCCCACCCCATTTCCCCTTCCCCTACCCCCAATTATTTTTCTTAAAAAAAGTTTCATTTTCAAAATTCGTTAGCCAGAATGGTGTGATCGATCTCTCAGCGATTTACTTATTCATGCATGCTCGATTTAAATATTAAATTAATAAATATGAGCCCTCTTGAGTTTTGGGGGAGTTAAGAGGCAAACAAAATAATGTGACTGATCAAATTATAAATTAGATTACCACAGACATAGAAAGATATCACTCTTTAGACCAATTGAAAATGAAGTATCAAATAAGTCACGAAAAATAAAATACAATATAATAAGAATGATTACATTTACCAAGTGTTGGTAGAATTAAATGAAATGATGCTACTTTATAATACAATATTGAACAAAAATACCCTCATAAGGTCCCTTTTAAGCTTTCCTTTGGTCCTTACAAGGAATTTAAGGTCACAATATAAATTTATAATCCCTACAAAGGTAGTATAATGTCAGCTTACATCTTATTCTATCCCCGATCTTAAGTGTGAAGTCACACTGGGCGCATTGTTGTAATAACAATTTACTATATGAAATAACAGTAGGTATGTAATGTTTGCTTACATCCTATCCGGCCCCTACCCCATGTGTGAAATTACACTGGGTATGTTGTTGTAATACAAATTTACCGTATAAATATTATTATATATATAGACTTTCTCCTTGGGAGGAACTTCCAGGGGCGTGTCCCTGTGCCCATCCTACAAATGGTGAAGCCGAAAATAAAAAGGTCATGCTTCAGCATTCCCAAGGCCCGAACAAATTTTTAGCAAAAATAAAAGTGTTTCGAGTGGTAGCAGTAGTTGTTATTCAAAAGTTGCAAAAAATTAAAGCACTTTTGGAGATGTAGTATTTTTCAAATTGATTAGCCAAAGACAAACAATTATTCTCCAAAAGTACTTCTTCAAAGACCCCTTCTGACGGAAAATATTTTTCTAAATCAGCAAATTTTAGAAGCATGGTTGAACAGGCTTTAAGTCTTTGTTTTTAGGAATGGTTACCTTCCAAAGTCAACTAATTCTCATAGGCTCATATAGATGGTTAGAGCTACCCAAATTCTGATAAATCCATAACTTGATGAAAGAATGACCAAGAACAAAATGCTGAGAAGATCCACTGTGACCTGGAGATTAAATGTATTCTTGTCAATAAATGTTTACCTTGATTAGGATAAGTGAAGCCCACGATGCTTAAAAGAACTACCTCATCTGACCATACCTTTGCCCCTTGATGAGGCACCTGAGTATTGTCCTAAAGTACGGACTCTTTTGGGGTCCCCAAACTCCTCCATCTGCATCAACTCCATGTCTTTGATGATGCTAACAACAGACTAAAACGAGGCTCCATCTCTAGCTACCCAATATATCGATTGTGTGATAGGATAAATCAACTCTCTCACAAACAGGCGAACCATCTCCTCCTCAATCGAAAGTATAGTTGTGGCATGACAAGCCAACTGATAGAATCTGACCTCATACTCTGAAACAGTCATGGTGCCCTACCTCAAAATATCAAACCTCAATCGGTTCTTTTCGTGGACACTCCAAGGAACAAACCTATCATGAATGCATTAGAAAATGTCTTCCAAATCATCTGAGAAGATCCAACTGGAAGGAATCCTATATCCTCCACCACTCTCTGGCTGGCCCACAGAGCTGGAGACTGACATATATCACACTACGTATCTTTGCTAGTCCCATGGTATCTAACAACTCTCTACAAGATGTTCAAGAACTCTAGAGCATCCTCAGTCTTCCCACCCTAAAACTGAGTTAGGTCAATCTTCCGGAATCTCTTATATATCCGTTAGTCATTATCAGTAAAGGCAGAAACGAGTGGAATCTTATCAATCAGAGTTGCTAGTGGTTGCTCATCTTGAACCTAGGCATCGGGGGCCTGCTGCTGATCTTAAGGCTGCACCCTCACCAGAGTCTGTGAAGTACCAGGAGTGTCAGTTGGGCTATTTACGTACCGCAAAGTGTCCAGCACACCTAAGACTCTCAAAAGTGTATCCTGGTGTAGAGGTGTTGCAGCAGACTCATGTGGAACTTACTCCTATATAGGCATTCTTGTGGGACCTGCTTCTATCTTGGCTCTATGGATGGCTCGGTGGAGATACCCTCTCATAATCCCTCAGCAGAGAATCTCCTTGGCATTGGACTTTAGCTAGTTCTCGGGCACGACCCCTAACCCTAGCTGGGATCTCAATAGCAATATTAGGGGTGGTCTCCCTTCGACCTATAGTAGTAGCAACTCTAGTCCTTGCCATCTATCAAAAGGACACAGGTATACTTAGTACTTATACAAAATCCATGCATGAATTGATTAGAATGAAATGAAAGAGAGCTTCCTAATAGCCTTTATAGCCTCTAAAAGGATAAGTAATGAACCTCCTTACACTGATCCTCATGACTCTACTAGACTGGGCTTGTACACATGCAAGACCTATGAACCTGGGGTTCTGGTACAAAATTATCACAACTCGAAATTCGAGTGTGATGGCGCTCACATAACACACCAAGGTGAGTCAACCAAAAACCCAAGCAACATAACAAAGAAGGATAAAGCGGAAGATAACAGTCTAAACATATAGATAAGTAGAAGAAAATGACCTACAACTATCCTAAGGGCTGGTGTCACATGTACAAGAGTCTATGTATAGAATACCCAATGAAATACAAGGCATAATGTCTACTTCTCAACAGAACCAAAACATAAAGTGGAATCCTCAAGGCCTACCGAGGACATAAACAACTACCTTGCAAGAAATTCAAAAGCTTGATCCAACAAGAAAGAATGTCTAGTAAGAAGGACTGGGCTAACAACCTAAAAAATGTAGCAAGGACTGAGCACTAAACAATACGTTACTCAGCAAATTGAACTAACCTACGGTAATGCAATGAAGAACACAAGCAATTCCTTAAATCCTAACCAAAATTCACTGAACTACAACCTTGCACTTAGAAAAGTCCCAACAAAATATAATATATAGATCACAGTAACATAAATATACTTATCTTATAGCATAGTATCTCAACTCCACAAGTATATAAATAGATCCAACACTCACATCAAGATCAGGAATACAATAAGTACACAATCTCATAAATAATATACAACTATGTCAATTAGATATGAAATGAGATGGAGTGGTTGCTATGTGATGTATACAATTTAATGCAATATCAAATAATTGTGATGCAAGTTTGCCCTACTGTACACATCTACTGACCATATATATGCACTATATTAGAACCCATAGGGGTCTCGCATAGACCATGTATCCGTGAACACTACCGTTTAAGACCCCGGCTAATGCTCACCCATTTGGGAAAGACCTTAGATCCATCCAGAAAGGCCTCGGACTACCGGCATATTACCTTGGCTCGACTCACCTTGGTGCTAAGTCGTCATTCCACAGTTATGCTTATAATATGTATAGTTATACATGCTTTCAAAGAGATACAAGTCTTGACAAAACATTTCAATTCACAATTGGGCTTAAAAGCCAAACATCATGCATAGTAGTTCATACTTATGCTCAAATGCCAAAACCATTCTCTCATAGTCATAATACTCATGCATAGGAATAGCCCATTCATATACAAAATGGTGCAAGCACCCAAGATGCTTAAGGAGCCATATTCGTAGACATGTATGTGATCACATTCTTGTCATAGCCAATATATTATCAAAATCATATCATAATACATAATTGGGCTTAAACCACTTCATAATTTCATAAATCCATGCTCATGAAATATATATGCTATAAAAAATGTGGGAATGGCATGGTAATTGAGATTCAATCTAAAATCAATAATATAATATGAAATTAAAGTAAAACTATAACCAAATCTGCATTTAAACTATAATATAAATCACCCATGCTTAGATCAATGCCTTAAATGGACTATGCACAATCACAAATTCATAAAAAAAAATGATGAAATCCAACATTTCAAAGCTTAAATAGTCTTAAAATCAATAGATAAACATAACATATTCATTATTGGAGCCTAAGAAAACATAATACTTAAAACCCCAAATGCATGTAGTTTTCTTGAAAATAGGTTTGGTCTCCTTGATTGGAAGTAACCAAGGATCAAAAACCCATATACCTTCGCCAAGATTAAGAGAATTCCAAAGAATTTGAAGAAGGGTTAAGTTCCTTTTCTCCTAAGTTGAAAATTCACAAGAGTTTCTTTGAGAGTAGTCTTTGAGAGAGTTTAAATTATGAGGAGTGAGTTTTGAACGTTTGAAATAGAGTTTAGGACTTTAGATGGCCATAGGATAGCATAGGAATCTCCAAAAGACCAATAGAAATAACCAAATTTATGAGAACGTCCTTAATGAGACAGAGGGAAAATTTCCCGTAATCACCACACTTGAGGCCATGCGGTTCTTGTGGCACCCCACAGTTCGTTTGAAGTGCCCGTGGACTAATACTTAGACAAATTTCTTGAAATTGGAGTCATAACCCAACACTTAGAATTTTTCACACAAGGTTCACCACACGGACGGCTTCACGGGCCGTGTGAAGCCACACAGTTCATGTGGTGCTCCTGTATGCCATACTTAGGAAATTTTTCATGGAAAAGCTACGAGATGGTGATTTATAATTAGAAAGATTCATGAAAATTTTCTTGCAATAGCTTGTTCTTACCAATTTACTTAGGGTTTTTCGTAGGAATGTTTCTTGCGAAATAGTTTTATAAATATCAGCATGAAATTTTCTTTTGGTAATTTTTACCTCCAAATTTTATTAACATTTACTTGGGGATCTTCATGGGGAATAATTTGCTAATTTTTTCAATGAAAATCTGCTGGAAAGTTGACTTCATATGAATTTTTTACCAATTAATTCTTACAGAATTGTGATAGTTATCGCAAATAAATCCAAAAATAGCATATATGCAGATTTATTTTCGCAACTAAATTACGTAGGGATTTCCTAAATCCACTGGTAATAGTTTACCTATGAAAGTTTTCCATCAAATTTGAATTGTCAAGAAATCTCATGGGCAATCAAATTGCTTGAGATTTCATTGTTTAATCCCTATGAAAACCCCCAGGTAATCAAAACTTTTCTTGTAGTGTTAAAGACAAGGGATGCAAGAGGAGAGGCAACAAAATTTATGTGAAAGAAAACCAAACAAGCTAAACTATTGGGGGATTTTTATTGTGTGTTTTTATTTTTCCTCAAAACTGCCTTCAAAGATCAATTATGCTTTGATACAAATAGAAGGATAGAAAAAAGAAAATAAACATGAAAAAAGAGAGATAATTAGAAAAACGTGGAGCTAATTGATCAATCATATAACAAAAGTTTACACCACATAAAGATACATGAAGTGGTCTGTCAAAACTCTTATATCTTAAAAGTTGTATTCTTATATTAACGTCTTGGGTAAAGCTCCACTACACATTACAAGTACCTTTTGAATTCTAGAACTTTACAGTAAAATAATCAAAAAGTTAAAACAAATATTTAGAACAAAAGTATTAAGTTGACAGTACTTAGAATCAAAAACAAAATAAACACCCTTCATTTGTGGGGAACTATTAGTGTGTTTGCTCCACTTTTGTACCGATAGGAGGCTTCATATTCCATTTATGTGTATGAATTTGCGAAGACCACAATATTTTTGATGTTTTTTCTTCATTGTTGTGCTCTAAAAATATTTCCTAATTTCACCATAACAAAGTAGAAAGAGAATTAAATTTCAACCAAATTTGGCTCTTTCTTGTCCACTACAGCGTTTTAAGCCCGAATTCCCTGTTCTGCTGGATTGAGTTAATGATACTGAAGCAAAAATGTACTATTATTATATTGGTCACCTTACCAACACAAAATGCATGAGAGTTGAGTTGAGTAGTCGTTTGAGGGTTCATCCATAGAAAAATAAAGAAAATAAATATTAGTAAAGAAAGAGATTCTAGTTACACTACACTTGACGAAACCAATGTGCGCAAATTACATTCTGTCAACTTCTAAAGGTTGGAGATTAAGACTTAAGTTATATTAAGAGACTAAACCGAAACTCATATTCTTGAAGATGATAGAATCAGAAAAATGGATTAAAATATATGTGACAACTTAGTACTCAAACAGAGGTTGTTCATATACAAACAAGCTTCACTTGTACATCTTAGAACCCTAGTACTTCGCTTATACATTAAGTTAAAAGAAAGTATCTCAATAAGTTAGGAGTTAACTAGATTTCGTTAACATGATTTAGTAAATGCATAATAAAACAGATAATTATTTCTCAACCCTAGCATCATGTGAGCTGAGGAAGATGTTGATAGGTTCATGAAATTGATATCCTTTGGTGGTGGGTTTTCGAAGTTGATTTCCGTTGGTGGTGGGTCTCTTTGGTGGTGGCTTGAGGATTTTTGTCGTAGCATCAATACCTCTTATTTCAATGACTGCTTTGTCATAAGCCAAAGAAGCTTCTTCAGGAGTGTTGAATGTTCCTAACCAAATTCGATTTTATGTTCTTGCATCTTGAAGCTCTGAAACCCACTTGCACTACTTCCTATATCCAACTCCTTTATACTTTTTCACATTTTCTTGCGATAAGTTATTTTGTTCCTCATTGAAACTCTTCATTGAAATTGCCTGGGTGTTTTGAGTCTTAATGGTGATTTCTTTTTCAGGTGCCTTTTTTTTACGCTTTGAGTTTTCTCCTTTTTTCTTCCCCTTCTCCTCATTTGATGGGTTCATGATATCACAACCCCACAAGTGAATTCCTACAGGATTGGGCAAGTTAGCGGAGTCTCCTCTAAATTGAGCGGAAGCTGTTTTAGTAGCAGCATTCTTTGAGGGGTTTTTGATGACTATCTTGGATCTCATGATTTCACAAAAAGAGAAAACAATTAAAATGTTCGAATTGTGTTAACTTCATTTCTGATAAGAAATTATTTTTTTATTTTTATATATAAAATATTCCTTGAACATATAAGTAATACACAGTGATGGCACTCCGATTCTACATAAATTTCTAGCAAGAATGTAAACGGTTAACAGATCCAACAAACAAATTAAAAATAAAACCCCCTACTTCAAGAATCTCACATCCTATAATAGTAGGTATCTATTTGTAAATCTCCTGCAGTAGCCATTTCAACTCTCAAAATAATATACTTAATCAAGCTTCTTCAAGAATATTTATATAATGTTTAATTTTGCATCAACTTCACAAATCACAAATACAACCTTATTTTAAATTCTATATCCACTTATATTTGGCTCTCCGTTAAAGTCCTATGGAGGAATTAATTTGTCAAGAAAGCCATGTGAGAAGCTGAGGAAGGTATGAAAGCCAAATATCCATATATATTCATGCCCAATGATGGGAATGCCTAAGGTAATGTTCTCACCCTTGATGAGCATTAAATTGTCTATCCTAGAGTTAATGTTTGATTGTCTAGAGAGTCTAACTGATTTATTGATTGATGAAATGAGTCTCAACAACTATTAGTGCATCGAGTCTATCTTCCTTCACCCTTCATTCGAGGACAAATGATTCCAAGAGGGGGATAATGTAACACGCAGTAAAATAACCAGAATATCCATAGATGAGAGATGTGTGCATAATACATCTTCTCAAAATCTGATGGCAAATCCAAGGACGGAAATGCGATCATCATGAAAAATTGTGTGGGAAAATGGTTTTAGTTGATTTTTAGAACAACCGAATCAAAAGATAATTTTTCGATACTAAAACGCATTCCGGTAAGAGTACGCGACATGTCCGCGTCACGGACTTATCATGGATTCACACTTAGATGTGATCCCAATATTTTCTACGAGATTAGAAAACTCAATCGAAAAAAATTTAGCGAAAAACCACTAAAATAGGCCAAGTCTGCGACACGAACTTGGTACGCTGAGGTACATTTTTTTCCAGTTTTTCGTGAGGGCCATTTCAAACATTTTTCAATCCCTCCTAAAACTTAAAACACGATCAAATAGATCATTTTTGGTCTAAAAAGGGTTTTTTAACTCATTCTAAAGTCTCTTATGCTAAATTTGAGTAGGAGTTCTTGAGAGAAGGAGAGAAGAAGTGCTAGGATTCCAAAGGTTGAGGTGAATTTCTTGTGAAGATTAGTCTCGTCCTTCATTCCTGGAATGTAATGCTAAACTAAAGCATGAAATTGTTCATCCATGTACCCCCATTGATGGTATTAGAAAGATTGTGAGTATATTGAGTCTCCATGCATATATCTTGAACGTTTTCTTATAAATTATATATGTTCGATACTTTTATATGTTGATGATCATCATAAACTTGATTTTACTGTTTGAATACTTTTATGAGTCATTTTAGAAAACCCTACATGGTATTTGCATAAAAAGATTTCAAGAATAAACTTAGGAGATGAATCTAGAGTCTTGACAGTATGAATGTGCACGTGACTGTGATTGTGATCCTTATATGAGAATATTGATGATGATGTTGATGAAATTGATATTCCTAAAGTCTTAAAGATCATGACATTTGTCCTAGATAGAGATTCTAACCCTAGTGTTGATGTTGATGTACTGAATTGAGTTAACTATGTCCAACAAGAGTAGTTAGAAAAGTAATCTAGATAATTAAGATCTCATGAGCATGTCGAGTCCTAGACGTAAGTGGCGCTTGGATACTATTGCTAGCCCCCAAGTGAACCACCTAGTGTCATTCCATTCATTCAATAAACTCATAAGCAGAAGATATAAGAAAGTAATAAACTAACAGTGGGATATCACAATCACTATCATAAGGAATATGAAATAAGCAATTCAATAGAAATAAGAATTGGGAAAAAAGTCAATCCCGATATCACTATCAACTGTCTATGTCTATGAAGCCTCTATAACTGTCATCTAAGAAGGTACCGTGACAGGCCATGGCTACCACAGTCTAATGAAATAATAATCTATAATAAATGAAAAGAAGATAACATCTCCCCCGGAAACAAGGGAGGACTCTCCAAGTCTCTGTCGAAATCCGTGAACCTCAACGATTGGGCTGCTGAATTCCTCTGTCTATGGAATGTGTATCATAAAACAATGCAGCACCAAAGGGGTATTAGTACGTGGAATGTACTATATGTAAAACGGGCTAAAGTAAACAGTATTAGATATCAATCGTTTAGAAATCACTCATCCTTACTCAGAGTATAGGACAAGACTCTATGACCTCACTATCCATCAAGACATCAAACAATCACATCCATATCAGAGTTCTATAGTCATGAAACCTATCTAGGAGTTTCTAGAACCTACACCCATCACCTATGAGCCGGTGATGGTACAACAAAGCGATATCGTTGCGGCATCTACCCAATAACTTGCCATGGTGAAAGGGCGTATGTTAGGGGTTTATAATAATAGCAAGTCCTCTTTTGGAAATAAGGAAACATCCGCTCTCACGATCCAATCCGCTGCTACGCTTGCCACGTAGGTAATAAGTGCGAGTGGGACTCACTTTTACTCATTTTTGGTGCTCAATACTCGTCTCATGACTCAATACGCTCATAGCCTTTCAATTTCATCAAGAATTTCCATCACTTAACCTTACGGGAAAGAACAGTCACCTCCTCTCATCATCTAACAACTCAAGGAGCAGGGCTATCCTTTCAAGTTAAGAATCAATCTTCATTTAACACTATTTCCAGCTAATTCAGTCATCAATACACTCAACTCATGACTAGACTCAATCAAGCATCATATTCAAACAATTGAGGCTCTAGAACTTCCCCCTCAGTTCGTTATCCAAGTCGCTAATAGAGGATTTATAAGGGTAAATTAAGTAATCATAACATAATACACGTAAATAGTTCATTAAAACATGATGATTATCAATTTTATGCAAAAATACAAGATTCAAAGGAAATTTCCAGAAAATATACGAGAACTGTAATTCAAGACCTATAAATTCACCTTTTACATCTTAATCTATGTATTGGGGCACATGGAAGAACAATTCCATGTTCTGGGTAGCCTTTACATACCTTAAAAGTTGATATTACCATCAAAGTTTTATGAATACTCGCTTTCTTGGAGAAAATCCTCAATCTTGGTAGTTTTTTTTTAAATGAAAGAACTTGGGAGGACATTGGTTGAAAGAATTCTCTTTGATTCTTGAATTCTTGACTTAGACTCTTTAGAGTTCTTGATGAAGAATCATAATTCTTGAAGAATAAGAAGAGTCAAGAAATCCTTTCTTGGGATGTTTGAATTCGTTTTCTTGAAACCCTAGGTTATGATTTAAAATCCTATTAGAGATTCATGAATAGATGAAGAAATTTGGTTAGGTAGATTGAAATTTATGAAGAATAACTTACTTTGAGGATGAATCTTGAAAGATAATCCTAACTTCATGACATTCTTGATGATTCTTGAGAGTTTATGTTTATGAGTAAAGGGGGAGGGCTTTGATTATGAAAACTGATGTTTTATACGTTTTTGTGGACCATAAATAGACCCCCAAAGGTGTTAGGATAAAAGTATCCTCAAAATAAAATAAAAAAAAGTGATTGCTTATCCAGTGAGGGTCCGCGTTTGGTCCGCGACGCGGAGCTGTCATAGACCTTTAGAAAGCTTTGCACCTCTTCACTAAAATGGCCATAACTTTCTACTCCCAACTTTGATTAAGGCGAAATCAAATGCATTGGAAAGCTAATTCAAATATCTTTGATTTGATATATTACGGGTCATCTAAATCATTATACTTTAGGAGATATGGTCATTTTAAGTTCACCTTTCTATCAACTCATGCGAAAACTTAGTTGCTAGAAATTCTTTGGAATTGGCTTGATGTAAAAGATCTCTTATGACTCTAAATCACACCTCATATACTTTAAGTACTTAGAAATTGATCCTAGCATGTATATACAACTTACAAGTAATTGGTTCACCTAACTTTTATAAAATCTTACATTACAACTATGACCTCATATCATTTCCTATTCTATTCCTATATTAAGAAATTGAATTTAATATCTATGCTTAATTAAGAATCCTCAATTAAAATCCTATATCATATGAAGGATGACTCGGTCTTAGCTTAAAAAAATACGGGTGTTACATTATCTCCCTCTTGGGATCATTCATCCTCAAATGGTGAGTAATGGTGGATATTAAGGCACGATTAGACTCAGAATTCATCTTGACACTCCCATTAGTCAATCAAACTTTCGACTCCTCATTAGTATCAACAATCCCTATTTAGACTCAAGAATAGACAACCCACTCAAAAAAGACAATCAATTTAGTTAAGCGTAAGGACATTACCTTCAACATTCTCATCGTCAGGCACGAATAACAATCCAGACTCCTTTCAATACTCAATCAACCAATCTGGATAGTCACAATTCATTCAGAGTAGACAAATCGGTTCTAATCAAGAGTAGAGATACTCTTTAAGACATTTTCACCATCAAGCACGAATGGAAAATAACAACTTAGTCAATTCGAATCATTTGAAGACCTTGATAATCAGCATTTCAAACTCAGGAAGGAATCATCAACTCTAATGGGGAATGGGACCATCGACATATAAGACTCTATATACAACTCTTCAAGGTTAGCACCTCTTCTCAATTGTACTCCCTTTCATGGCACTTTACTCCCTCAACTTAAGCTTATAGCTCTTACTCAAATTCCTATCTAACCACCTCCTCCTCTTACATTCAAGCCTACTTCTAATCCTCAAGGCGTTATTCTCAAGATGATCATACTCATACAAAGCAAATCCTCAATACTCAACTCTAAACTTCCACAGGGGTTTTCATTAAAAGATCACTAGTCCTCTTCACTACCTCACTACTCTTCTCAAACCCTTATTATGAAATCTTCACTAGTCTATCATAAATATTCACATAACAATAACCCCGAATTCAAGCCTATCACTCTAACCACTTCAACTATATTTTAGAATTTTCAAGCCTACTTAGCACTTCTACCTCCACCAATCAATGAGTTCTCACTCAAAGTCCCACCAATATACTCTTACCTATCTACTGTTCATCATAAGGTTTTACCTCCCTCCTCTTTCCTATCTCTATCCCTACATGACACAAGTTTAACACCAATACTATAATAAGGATACACTTACTCCTCCTCATCTACCCTCATACTCAATCTACTACTCTCAACATCACAAATTGAACCTGGAGGAACTCATTACTTCCCCTTTTTTGCAAAACCTCAAACTACTATCTCTCCATGCAAAATAAGCAAGATCATACCTATGAAACTTGATACTTTACATCCTACCATCAACAATGGCATAACAATCTGAAGGTCATTGCATGCGTAAGATGACATCAGAACCAAGAACTCTCACTCTTTCTCTCATCAACCTTCATCCCTCTACTATCATCAACACTTCTATCAAGGATGGAAAGCTGGATTACTCAAAGAGCTTCGAATGAAAGACCATTAGCATGATTTAATCGAGAAATCTTATCTGAGAACATTCATAAATTACAAAATCTCTTTCTTATCAAGTCTTATTTCGTGTTAACAGAACTATACGTAGTGTAAAACTCAGGTCGCATCTCATTCAACATAGGACTAGAAACTCTTGTATTCAGGGGGTAAGATCAAGATTAATGAATGAATCTGTCACTTCTCATCCTCAAAACTCAGCATGATCGGGTAGCAACATGATGTGCATCGGACTAGGCCATAGGTACGACAGTCATACACCCGAAGGGAATGGAATGTTACCTTAAGTGAAGTATAAGGACTACATGAGATGGAAAAGGATTGATATCTCATCTTGATCATCCTATCACAATCAAAAAACTCAAGATCTACTTCAATTTCCCATATCATCATCTCCCCCTTAGCTCTCAACGTCCTCTTTATAAATTTGTGATTCAATTTCCTCTACTAGGCTATAAACATATACCTCCACACGGTAAAGGAACCACTATCCACAAGAATATGGATCTTAAACCCTTATGTTATTCTATAGTCACATAAATATAACTAGCCACTCAGACTCCTTTCAATGATATCACTCTTAGCTTCCTCATGTCTCTATGGAACTCTCTCTCTCTCTCTCTCTCTCTCTCTCTCTCTCTCTCTCTCTATTTGCTGGTCTTAATGGCGTACATAATCACTTTCCACAATTATTATAATCTAACATCTTTTTGTTTGCCTACTACTGCTCAACCTTTGTGCTTTCATAAACTTATTTGTATAAGACTTAGACTATTATGGAGAACTAATCATCATCAACTCATACGCCCCAATCGCTTAGCTTCTTGTGAAGATAAAGATTACTTACATTAGCCTACTCCACATCGATAACTCAAATATATTATATGGATTCTCATAACAGTCATAACTTAGAGCCTCACCCATCTGTACATAATTATGGTTACATATCTTAACCACTTAGGCCTCCTCTTTCCTAGTGCTTCTCCCTTAATTTACTATCTCCATCTAAGGGGTACTTCTACTATACTTCTAGCACCACGCTCCTTGCCAATCAACATCTTAATCATTGAAGACGCACTACAGCAAGACTCTTAGGTCAAATCTCTAACAAGGACTATCACTATCATCATGCTATCTCCTCTTTAACACTACTCCTCAAAATTCAAGCTTAGGGTCTAGCAATAACATATGCATCTATCTCACACCTCTCTAATGCCAACTTGCAATTGCTAGGTAAAATTTTAGGGCACATAATCCTACTAAAATCTCATAGCGAGTAATCAATCAACACATCCCCTCTTCACAACTCATGTACCACTCACCTATTCACTATACCTCCTTATCTGGCTAAGCATATAACTCTATGAATCTCATGAACTTTCACATACAATCATAAGTAATTTAGATCTATCATATCAAAAGCACTCTTTTCCTTTATTCAAGAGCTACACTTCACCCTAAATAGTATGAATATTACAACACATCAGCATACACTTTCTTCAAGTTTGGGGCACGCTCTAACACATTCTAACACTAACTCTCTCTCTCTCTCTCCCTCTCTCTCTCTCTCTCTCTCTTTATATATATATATATAT
>JAPFFP010002334.1:0-17991 GCA_026153255.1 Solanum medicagineum
ATAAGTTCCCATAATCATTCCATAATAGTCATATCCAAACAATAACCAAACCATAAGGTTCAAATACAACACATAACATATGGATCCAACGAGAGCCTACAAGATGTCTAACAATGCCTCTAGTCATAAGATAGGAAGGGGGTGAAGACATGTCCTGGGCTCACCATCAAAGTAAATAACACAAATAGAAGCAATATAGGTAGAGGAATGGTGGATTGTCCTTGGAAGATAGGACACACCACAACAATGTGTCAATTTCGATATAGCGTCAAATGATGGATGAAAGAAATCTCCGGTCCTTATATGGTGAAAGCATGTAGGTAAAAGTATGCGTTAGTACGTTTGCATGTACTAAGTATGCGGGGTGCAATGCATGTAACTTACCAAAACTTGTATATAATATTAGATGGCAAGGGTCCGTAATATAGGAAGAGACTTATAGCAAGGAATGTTATATAACAAGATGCTATGAACCGACATAAGTAACACCAAGTGAGCTATTCCTTGGAATATCGATGAAATCCCCTCATCGGTAAAGAGTTAGTCTACTTGCCCAAAGGTAAACCATACATCACCTTACGGGCAACCCTATTTTGTATGAAGTAACCTTATTTACAGGCAACCCCATTTCAGAAAGAACCCTATGCTAGGCACATAGTTCAAGGAAAGAGAGGGAACCCTCCTTCCATCTATACTAAGTCGTCATCCCATAAGAATACATATAATATACAGTTATACATGCTTTCAAAGAGATACAAGTTTTGCCAAAACATTTCAATGCACCCTTAGGCATAAAAGCCAAACACCAATCATAATAATTAATACTTAGGCTCAAACGCAGAATTCATAATTTCATAGTCATAATACTCATGCATAAGAATAGCCCCATTCAGATACAAAATGGTGCAAGCACCCAAAGTGCTCAAAGAGCCATAATCATGACATGTGTGTGATCATATTCTTGTCATAACCAATATCTTATCAAAATCATATCATAAAATGTAATTGGGCTTAATCCACTTCATAATTTCATAAATCCATCCTCATGAAATGCACATGCTATGGAAAATATGGGAATGACATCGGTAATTGAGATTCAATTAAACTCAACAATATAATATGGAGTTAAAGTAAAACTATAACTAAATCCACCTTTAAACTATAATGTAAATCACCCATGCTTAGATCAAAGCCTTAAAGGGACTATGCACATTCATAGATTCATAAAAATGATAAAATCCAATATTTCAAAACTTAAATCATCTTAAAATCAATAGATAAACATAACCCATTCATTGTTAAAATTTAAGGAGTCATAACATTTAAAACCCCAAAGTAAAGTATGCAAAATTCATGTAGATTTCTTGAAAATAGGTTGGGTCTCCTTGATTGGAATTAACCAAGGATCAAATCCCACATACCTTTACCAAGATGAAGAAAAACCCAAAGAATTTGAAGAAGAATTGATTTTTCTTTCTCCCAAGTTAAAAATTCCAAGAGTTCTTTGGAATATATTTAAGAGTGGCTTGAGCGAACTAGTCTTGAATGAGAGTTTTGGAATTAGTGTATGAGAGGTTTATGAATATAAAAGGAGGGGGGGGTTAAAGGTCTTAAATAGCCTTGAGATGAGTTAAAATATCAAATACACCTAACTAAAATGCCCCATTAATTTTTACCAGAAGCTTCACATGACCAACTTTACGGGTCGTGAAGCCCTTCAGGGGTGAGAAGCTCCCCCGTCTAGCCCAGACAAATTTTACGAAATGGCCATAACTTCTTTCTCCGAACTCGAAATGAGGTTAGACCAAGTGTTTTGGAAAGCTAATTCAAATAGATTTAATTTGATAGGTCATGGGCCACCCAATTCATTTTGTGCTAAGAGATATGTACATTTAATGTTGACCCTTGTATTGGTACTTATGAAAACCTTAGCCGACGGAATTCATTTGAACTTGGTTTGACATGTGAGACCCATGATAACCTTAAACAACATGAATAATCTTAATTTGAAGGTTTCAAAGTGAAATCAGCTTGAACTTTAAGGTCCCATGCTTAGAAAGGAAAATCTAGAAATTGGAACTATAACTTGACACTTAGAAGAACTTGGTGTAGGCAATCTCCACGGTTGGACACACGGCCCGTGTGAAGCTACATAGTCCTTGTTGTGTGCCCATATACCAACACTTAGTCAAAAAATACCTCCCACGCTACACTTTGAGGCCAGATGACTGGCCATATGGTCAATACCAAGCCTCACGGCTCGTATGAATAGCCATACCCTAACACTTAGGCCAAATATTGTTTCTTCAAGCCCAAGGACATTCACACGACCTCCATATGGTCCTTGAGGTATGATACAACCCGTGTAGGTTCCATGCGATGAGCCTTAGTTCGAGGTCCCACACCAAGGCTACACACTCAAAATTAAGGCCAAGTGTTGTATCACTGGAGGCCACAAGGCTCGTGGGACCTCATACTGGCCGTGTGGTCTCCCTTGATATGACATTTATTCCAAATTTTTTCCGAAATGAAATTCTCAAGCTCCAATGAAGTTGTACAAAAAATCTGGTCGTTATACTTAGATAATATCTTGATACGTTTGTGATCGTGTTCATCGGCGACATTTTGGTACCTTCGAGTGATGACGAGGAGCATGTCAATCACCTCAGAGTTGTCCTTTAGACTCTTAAAGACCATGAGTTACATGTGAAATTCTCAAAATGTGAGTTCTGGCTTAATTCGGTGGCTTTTCTAGGCCAAATTATTTCCGGTGATGACATTCGAGTAGATGCCTAAAAGATTGAAGTGGTTAAGAACAGGCCCTGACCGACCTTTTCGACTGACATAAAGAATTTCTTGGGGTTGGCAGGTTACTACCACCGATTTGTTGATGGGTTTTCTTCCCTATCCGCACCATTAACTAAATTGACTTAGAAAAAGGTCAAGTTTCAGTTGCCCGATGAATGTGAGAGGAGTTTCCAAGAGTTGAAGACTAGATTGACTTCTGCACCTATTTTAACCTTACCCAATGGGATAGATGACTTTGTGATCTGTTGATCCCTCGAGAGTTGGATTGGGATGTGTGTTGATGTAGAGAGGAAAAGTGATAGCCTATGCTTTTAGAAAACTTAAGGTTCATGAGAGGAACTATCTGACCCATGATCTTGAGTTGATAGTGGTGGTGTTTGAACTTAAAATCTAGTGCCACTATGTGTGTGGAGTACATATGGATGTGTTCACCGACCACAAGAGCTCGCAGTATGCCTTCAGTCAGAAAGAGCTCAACTTGTGACAGAGGAGATGGTTAAAGTTATTCAGGTAAAGCTAACATTGTTGCTGACGCTCTTAGCAGGTTGTCAATGGGTAGCACAACCCATGTTGAGGAAGGAAAGAAGGAGCTAGCTAAAGAAGTGCATCGATTGGCTCGATTAGGAGATCAACTTGAGGAGAATAATGAGGGAGGATTCAATTTCCAGAACGGGTCTGATTCATCATTGGTGATGGAGGTGAAAGAAAAGCAAGAACAAGATCTTGTCATACTTTAACTGAATGAGGCTATCCACAAACAGAAACTGATGATCTTCTCCAAAGGGGGAGATGGAGTGTTGCGATACCAAAGTAGATTGTGTGTTCCTAATGTTGATGGTATCCGAGACATAATCATGGGTAAAGCCTATAGATCTAGATAATCCATTCATCCTGGCTCTACCAAGATGTACCACCACCTGAGAGAAGTTTATTGGTGGAGTGGAATGAAAGATATTGCTGAGTTTGTTTCCAAGTGTCCAAATTGTCAATAAGTTAAAGTTAAGCATCAAAGACCATGTGGATTTGCACCAGTACTTTGAGATTCCTGAATGGAAGTGGGAGATGATTAACATGAACTTCATTACTCGTCTACTGAGGTCCCAAAAACAACATGATTTGATATGGGTGATAGTGGATATGATGACCAAATCGGCTTACTTCTTAGCAGTTAAGATAACTAACACTGTAGAAGAGTATGCCAAGTTGTACATCCTTGAGATTTTTAGGTGCATGGAGTTCTCTTGTCCACTATCTTGGATAGAGGAGCTCAATTGACCTCCTAATTTTGAAGATCTTTCCAGAAGGGATTTGCTACTAAAGGAAATCTAAGTACAACTTTTTATCCACCGACAAATGACCATACAGAGCATATATTTCAGACCTTAGAGGATATGTTGAGAGCCTATGTCCTTAACTTCAAAGGAAATTGGATGATCACTTACCATTAATTGAATTTGCATATAACAATATTATCATGTAAGCATTCAAATGGATCCCTATGAAGCTTTGTACGGGAGGAGATGTAGATCACCAATTTGGTGGTTTAAGGTTGGAGAAGCCGAGTTGATTAGACCTAATCTTGTCCACCAATCGAGAAGGTAAAGGTCATCAAAGAGAGGTTGAAGACTGCACAGAGTCGTCAGAATTCTTACACCAATTCAATGAGAAAGACTTAGAGTTTAAGGTAAATGATTGGTTGTACTTGAAAGTGTCACCTGTGAAGGGTGTCATGAGATTTGGGAAGACAGGGAAATTGAGCCCTTGCTATATTGGCCCCTGTCAGATTGTGAAGCGAATTGGGAAGGTTGCTTATGAGTTAGAGTTACTTTCCGAGGCAGACGCAATTCATCCAATATTTCACATCTTGATATTGAAAAAGTGCTTGGGATATCCTGCCTTAGTGATCACTCTTGAGAGCATTAGAGTGAAGGATAGTTTGTCCTACAAAGATTCCGGTCCAAATCATTGATCATCAGGTTCGCAATTTGAAACCAAAGAGATCATCTCAGTCAAAGTCTCGTGGAAAAATCAATTCATTGAGGAAGCCACATGGGAAGCTAAGGAAGAGATGAGAGCTAAAATATCTGCATCTATTCATGCCTTCTGAGGAGGATGTTGAAGGTATTGTGCTTACCGTTGACTAAATCGATATTTCTATTCTTGAGTTAATATGTTTATTCTTGAGTATGAGTAGAGTTTGTTGAGGTTGATAAGGAGTCGAGAATTGAGTTGTTGAGTAAATATTGAGATGAGTATTGAGTCTATTCGTGTCTTAATATCCACCTTTACTCATCATTAGAGGACGAATAATCCCAAGAGGGAGACAATGTAATGCTCGATAAAATTATCAAAGTACCTCTAGAGGAGAGATATGCACATCACATGACTTCCCATGCTTTGATGGCAAATCCAAGGTCGGATATCCAATGAGCATGAAAATTGAGTGAGAAAGTGGTCTTGGTTGATTTTTAGAGCAACCAAATCAAAAAATAATTATTCGATGCGAAAAAGAAAAACTGCGAGGGTGAGCGACAGGTGTGCGACACGTACCTGCCGCAGACCAACACTTAATTTTATTTCAAAATTTTCTATGGAATTGAAAAACTCGTTTGGGGAATTTTCGATGAAAAACACCGAAATTGTACCTAGTCTATGTCATGGACTTGCATTCTCGAGATGAAACCTTTTTGGTTAATTTCGTAAGAGGCATTCTAGAGCTTTTTCAACCCTTCCTAAACTAAAAAACGATCTAAATGGGTCATTTTAAGTGTAAAAAGGGTTTTAAACCCCATTCGATGTCCTTTCTAAGATCTAGAAAAAGACTAGGGCTAAAGAGAAGCAAAGAGGAGCAAGGAATCAAGGAGTTCAAGGAGAACTCTTGAGGTTCATTGTCAAAAGTTTCACACCAGGTATGTAAGGATAAACTAAAGCATGAGATTATTTTTTTATGTGCCCCATAGATGGTAATAGAGAAGTTAAGAGTACATGAGTCCCTATACATGTTCTTGAAATGCTTTCTTGATAATTTTCTTGAAAATTATATCTATTACATATATTTTCATATGTTGATGAGCATCATAAACTTGTTTTCTTGAATTGAACATTTTTCATATGACATTGTATAAGCCCTATATGATATTTGTGAGAACATGCATAAACTAACCTAGGGATGGAGTCTAAAGCCTTGAGTTGAGTATGTGGATGGCAATCTTGATGTGAGTACAACGTTGAGTTAATTAAGCTTGATAATCCTATAAGTCTTCATAATTGAATTCTTGAGTTCTGTCTAAATGACTCCTTCTAATTAATGATCTGAGTCCTTGAGTTCTTAAATGAGAATTGAGTTAATTGAGATGAGTTAAAGTCCCTAAAATAATAGAGGACCTTTGAGTTTGTGTTCTTGAGATGATAAGAGTGTCCATGAGATTAATTAAGTTGATAAGTGTCTCCTAGGGCTAATTGAGATGAGAAGGAGTCTTATCAGCATTGAGTTTTAGGAGGAGTATCGACCACCGAAATGGGTAAGAGTGAGTCACACTCACACTCATTAACTATGTCGCCAAGTGTAGGATGGGGATTGAACAATTACTTAAATGGTCTCCTCTTGAGAAAAAGTCTCTTAAATAATAAAGGACTGTCGGGTTTAGATCACTCATGGATCATATTCGTTCCTTACCCGGCAAGTACGGAACAGCTGTGGCAATATCAGCGGGATTGTTGTATAATCACTAACTCATAAGTGATTGTTGTAGGATAAGAGAAACTTCGAGAAAATTCCCATATTGAGTACTATGAATCGAGTTGAGTTGAGATGAGTTGAGTTGAATCCCTTTGAGTTGAATCTGAGTTGACTGATGAGGTTTGATTTGTTGATGAGTCACCTATCTACTCTTTATTCTTGCTTTAGATAGACATTTGGTATTCTGATTGAGTATGATGTTGAGTTGATGTTGTTCTATATTATTCTACCTATTTCTATTTCATTCAGCTATTCTATATACTAGTACATTCCACGTACTGATGTCCCCTTTTGGACTCCATCATTTTATGATGTTAAGGCAGGTACTAGAGATCGTCAACTGGTGCACTGTTATGGATCTGAGCAGTTCAGCTGAGTTGGTGAGCCTCCTTTACTTCGGAAGATATATTGCATTTATTATCATCTTGCTATTAGAGTTAGACATTTGAGTTAGCTTTATTTTATTTTGAGGTAGCCATGGGTGATATGCTATTTAACACTTTTGATACTTAAAAATTGAAATTTTGTGTGTTCTCAATGCGATGTTAGTTGATTTTGTGTTTTTGTGTGTATGTTTATGGGATTACAGGTTGGCCTTGATTTTTGGGAAAGTTGTAGAAGTTGTTGAGTTTATGGTGTTATACGAGACCCTTTAAGGGTCGTATATCATTCTACGGGCCATAAGGTGGTTTTGTGGATAATTTCAGTGAGGGATGCTTTCTTAAGTTTACTTTAGGAACATGCAGACGATACTTGAGAGGTTTATGAGTCGTAGAAGATGGTTCGTGCCCTAAGGATCAGAGACTTGAACTTTCAGGAACTTCACCAAACGAAACCCCCTTTATGGGTCGTAGAGGGGTGTCATAGAGTTAAAGTCTAATTTTACAGTAGCTGAGTACGAGACCCTGATTACGGGCCATGGAATGTAATACGGCCTATAAAGACCTTTTGTATGGTGTACCGACCAGTTCTCCTATTTTGTTTAGGACTTGAATTTTTATTATTATAAATAGGTTTTTTTAGATTATCTTTTAGTAAGTTTTCACCTAGTACTCAAAGAACTCAATATTTTGAGAGAGAAAAAGGTAAGATCATATTGGAGACTCTTTAATAACACTTGTGATTGAATTTTACCTTGAAACTTGTGATTCTTATTAAAGTTGGATTTTGCCTGTTTTTAATTTCTATTGTTTAAGTGTTCAGTTATGTCTTCTTTATTCATAATTCTTGCATCTGCACATAGCATGAGTATATAAATCCACAACTAGGGTTGTGGGAATCATGAAGAACTAATAAAGTAAAATCGATAATTTATGATTCTTGGAAGGTGTATCTGCATATATTAATTAACTCTCTTCATTTTGCATATTTTCTAGTAGTGGCCAACATTAGAACCCTCCTAGTATTACTGACTAGACCAAGGTAGTAATGAATAGGAAAAGGGATTAATTTATAGGATTCGATTGATGTGTTCTCCTCTAATCAGCCAAACTGGGCCAAGGGGAGGTTGTACTGGGAGTAATAAGTGGTCAGTAATAAACACTATAGAGATGGGCCAAGTCGCATAGTGAAATTCACCTCTCACCTTTGACCAAAGGGCTTGGTGAGCATAAATTACAATCCTACATGCTATACACTAGAAAGGAATCAGGTTATCTGGTGATACTGAGTTGATGAATCATGTGGAACACAATAACCTAGTTTCTCTCCATTATTGACTTCTCTTTTGTGATAGTTCACTTAGTTATATTTCTTATTGATTATTGCAAAATCTCCCCTTGGGGAAGTAAGTCGATTAATTATTTAGATTGCAAATTGGTGAATTCTCTTGAGCCTACGTATTCCCTGTGGATTTGACCCTAACCTTTGTTATTTCTTGACAGTGACCGCTTCATCCTCTATAAAGGAGGTGTAACTTGGGTGACATCAAGATTTTATCATCGTTGCCGGGCAATACGGCCAGACTTAGTGAATTCATTAGTAATTTGAGTATTAATCCATAGTTCCCTTATTTTACTTCTGTTTGTTGTTTTTGTTCTTTTTCAGGGTACAGGTGTAGTGTATGCCCAACACTCAGAGTCAACATAATCTGTTAACTCCATTTGACCTAGAGATCTATAGAACCTTGATAAGAATGGCCCAAGACAGCACCAATAACGCGGCCAATGCAACTCCGAAGAAGAATAATAACGAGGATGCTGAGAATGAGAACCCTTCTCCTCTTGAGAATATTGCTCCATAGCCTCAGGATTTCAATAATGCTTACCAGTGGAATCAATACAGGTTGAATCCTATGGCTATGAAGGTGACTGAAGCTATTGCGTTGCCACCACTACAGGTAGACACAAAGTTCACAGTCTTGAGTGGGTTACTTCAAATGCTGTAGAACCGTGGGCAATTTGCGGGCTTACCGTCGGAGGATCCTCAAAGCCATCTACACAATGTGGCATTCATCTGTAAGAGTGTGATGGGAACACAAAATTTATCTATGGATATTGTGGGACTTCGTGTCTTTCTAGTGTCTCTTATGGGTAGCATTATGGCTATCTGAGCTCCTGCAAGCTTCGATCACCAGTTGGGTAGAATTGTAGAGGGCCATCTTAGCAAGGTACTTCCTTAAGCAAAAAAAGCTCAAGTTGGAGGACTAGATCAACAACTTTGAGCAAGTTCCTAGTGATTCAATACTTGCCACATGCAAGCAGTTCAATAGATGCTTGAAGAGTACACCCGAGCATAAAATTGGGAAATAATCCTGGTGGAAAGTTTCTATCAAGCTCTAGATGTAAATAGTCGAGCAAGTGTTGGTACCTTTTTTGGAGGTTTGTTCGTAGATCAACCATTCGCAGAAATTATTGAGCAGTTGGATGTGATGGCGAAGGCTAACCACGTGTGGGAACCCACGAATAGATATCTAACAAACCGTGTAGATGCTGCTTGTATGATCTCTGACCAAGCAAAAATAAATACGGAGATCCTTAGGATGCTTGCTCAAAACACAGCCAGTCTGAAGATGTTGATGAAGTAGACGCACGAGCTGACCAAGCTAGAGGACATTTAGAAAAGCCACCACACTACTTATGGGGACCGTAAGGACGGGAATAAGGGTAACCGCTATGTGTCCCCCCCCCCCCCCCCCCCCCCCCCCCCCCGCAATCAAGATATAGGACCTAAGAATCCCAAAATCGAGGAGATGCTTGACCAGTTGTTAAAAAGGGCAGATGTTCAAGATGCGACTTTAAGGGAAAATAAGTCTGACATTACTAATATAAATCAGAAAGTTGAACAACACTCTGTGGCAATTAAACAACTCAATTGACAAGTCGGACTGGTATCAAACCACCTAGGTCAGATTCAAAGAGGCATGATGACACACACCATAGCGTTGGATCTAAAGAATATTGATGGGTACAGGATGGAGCTTGAAGAAGTCTGAGTACTCAAGCCATCTATGTCGTTTCGTGATAATAAATCAGGCACTGCTTGGGAAACAACCCAAGGAACATTTGGGATTAGGTGCCCAGGTATGATTTTTGACCCCTTCTGTGTTATTTACTTTGATTTTGTGCATTGGGGATAATGTACGTCTTTTTTTATGGGGGTGTGGGTAGTTATGGGCCTCAGTGAAGTCTGAGTAGCTTGGATCTATAACTACCCAAATTTTGATCTCGAGATTTTCTTGCATCTATTCTTTTTCTCCGTGGATATTTACTTTCAGTTGAACCAGCACATTTAGGATGTTTTGATAATATATGTAGCACATAGTATCCATACTTGTGGCATATGACATATTTTGTGTTTATTTTAAAAAAATGGATACCCACCAAAACTTTTGATGAGTAGTTAAATAGCAACCATGCATGTGTAGGTGTGTGACAATGACTATGCAGTGCCATATGAGTGTGAGCCTAATTTGGTCAGAGAGTCTTTTGTTGATAATGTATGCAGTGCCATATGAGTGTGAGCCTAATTTGATAAATTCATGCGTTTTTTACTAATTCAAAATTTGCCTTGTTACTCTAAGTTAGATTGCTGATTACTTGGATTAGAAAAGGATCTTAGGCCATTGTTCTATATAAGTCCACTTAGCCTAAAATGACGAACCAAAACTATAATACAATCCCTTGTTCATAATTTGAGCCTAACATATACCTAGTCTTTGAAAACACGTGATTAACCTTACTTTGTTAGTTGTAAAATCCTAAAATTGGTTCTGATCCTTACATTGTGCACCTTGACTAAGGGAAAAAGCTTAAGTTGAGGGTGGCTACCAAAAGTGGCCCTGCATTTGAGGAAAGACATTGTGCACTTCAACACAGATTAGAAGCCTAAGTTGAGGTGGTTGGTGTAAGGGTGAAACACAAAAATAAGGGGGTGAGTTAGTGATAAGGAGAAAAAGGGGAAATCGTTTATTGGGTGCAAGAAAAAAAATGTAACTGATGTCTTAGTGTAAGATAAAAAGCAAAATGAAGTGTAGAAACAAGGCAAAAAGCTGAAAAATGAAAATAAAGCACCCAAAAAAAAAAAAAAAGCTTGAAATAGGGAAAAAGGAGACCAAGGTGAAGATAACAGAGTTGATAGGGCAAAAATTTAGAAAAATGCAATGTCAAGGAGGGTCTTTAGTCACTATTTTCCCATAATATCATACTAAAGCCCCCTAAGCTTACGTTAGAAGCCTAGAAAGTCCTAAAGTTATCCTAGTCCAATTAGTTGAAGATCTAAGTCATGAGTATAGGGGCAAGCCTATGGTATTAGAAATTATGCATGAAAAGTCGTTGTGAGAGTGAGTGATTTTGCATTGTCCCAAGGTTAAACATGAAAACATCATTGAGTGTCAAATATGGGACTTCTTTTTTAGAGAGCACTTGCATTACATTGTTATCACTAGACTTGTTCAGTTGTCTTGCTTGTCATAGTTGTGTTGTCACATGCAGCAGTTGTACTGGTTTGTTAGATAGCTATCTGATCTTGTTTTGAAAAGTTGGTGCAGGTGTTTGAGTCTAAGATTTATGTGATGTGTTCATTAAGTTGAGGTCTGTGTTTTACTGTATTATCTGTTTAGATTGAGTTCGTCGCTTGAGGACAAGCAATAATTTTAAGTTGAGGATGTTGATGTGCTACTGAAATAAAACACTTTTGATGCTTAAAACTTGAAATTTTATGTGTTTTCAATGCGATGTTAGTTAGTTTTATATATTTTTGTGTGTATGTTAGCAGGATTACAGGTTGGCTTTGATTTTGGGGAAAGTTGCAGAAGTTCCTGAGTTTTTGTTGTTATACGAGACCCTTTACAAGCTATAGATCATTCTACGGGCCGTAGGTTGTTTTCATGGACAATTTCAGTGAGGGGCTATTTTCTAAAGTTTACTCTACAACATTTTGACGAGTCGAAGAAGATAGTTCATGCCCTGAGAATCAGAGACTTGGACTTTCAGGAATTTCATCAGACAAAACCCCCTTTAGGGGTCGTAAACCACTTTATGAGTCGTAGAGGGGTAATGTACAGTTAAAGTCCAAATTTTCAGCAGTTGAGTATGAGACCGCAATTACGGGCCGTGGAATGCAATACGGCCCATAAAAACCTTTCGTATGGCGTGCCGACCAATTCTCCTATTTTGTTTAGGACTTGAATTTTTATTACTACAAATAGGTTGTATAGGTTATTTTTCAGTAAGTTTTCACCTAGTACTCAGAGAACTCAATATTTTTTTGAGGGAGAAAATTGTAAGATCATATTGGAGAGTCTTTGAGAAGACTTGTCATTGAATTTTACCTTGAAGCTTGTGATTCTTATTGAAGTTGGATTTTGTTTGTTCTTAATTCTATTGGGTAAGTGTTCAATTATGTCTTTTCTATTCATAATTCTTGCATCTACACATAGCATGAGTAGCTAAATCCACAACTAGGGTTGTGGGAACTATGAAGAACTTAAAAAGTAAAATTGAATAATTCATTATTCACGGAAGGTGTATATGCATGTATTATTTAACTTTGCATGTTGTCTAGTGGTGGCCAACAGTAGAACCCCCCTAGCATTACTCACTGGACCAAGGTAGTAATGAATAGGAAAAGAGATTAATTAATAGGATTCGATTGATATGTTCTCGTCTAATCAACCAAACTGGGCCAAGGGGAGGTAGTACTAGGATTAATAGGTAATGGTTAGTAATGTACCTATGGAGATAGGCCAAGTGACATAGTGAAATTAACCTCTCACCTTTGACCAAAAGGCTTGGTGAACATAAATTACTGTCCTGCATGCTATATACTAGAAAGTAATTAGGTTACTTGGTGATACTGAGTTAGGGAATCTTGGGGAACATAATTCCCTACTTTGTCTTAATTTTTGACTTCTGTTTTGTGATAGTTAGCTTAATTGTATTTCTCATTGATTATTGCAACCCCCCCTCCCCCGGGGAAGTAAGTTGATTAATTATTCGCATTGCAAATTGGTGAATTCTCTTAAGTCTACGTATTCTTTGTGGGTTCGATCCTAACCTTTGTTATGTTTTATTTCTTGACAACATTGGGCGACATCAATGGTTCTATCATTGGCACTGCCTGATAGTGATAAAAGCTTCATAGACTAGAGTTGGAGTATCGTTGTTGAGACTGATTGAGCTAGTTTCTTTCAACTATTATTTTATTCTATTTGATATTATTTTGAGCTAGATTGCCCATCACTATCTTTAGACTTCCGCTGATTTTATAGAGTTTATTGATTGAATGAATGCGATGAGGTCAAGTGGTTTTCTTGGGGACAAGCAATAGTCTCTGAATGTCGACCACGTCTAGGGTACCCTCCTGGGGTGTAACATTCGTCCCCTCAAAAATGTTTCTTGCCTCTGTCAAACACCCACACCTGGCATACATATCAACTAATGCGTTCTCAAGAGATAAATTTAGCTGAAAACCTTTTCTCACAATAGATTCATGAATCTTGCTTCCCAATGATGCAGCTGAAGGGTCCCGACAAGTAGGAAGAATGCTAGCAAAAGTTAAAGCATCAGGATCTATCCCACAATTTTCCTTTTAGAGAAAGAGCTCAACCGGCTCATTATGCATAGAAATGATGCTTCAGACTCAATGGAGCCATTAGAATTTGAATTTGAGACCTCCTTGGCTTAAAATTCGAGAAAGATTGTTTAAATTAGTTTAGGACTCAAATACTCGAAATACTCTCAGAAGCTCTAAAAATTACAACGAAGCCATTTCTAGTATTAGTTTCACCACTCGGAACCACCAAAACTGACAAAATTTTAATTCAAGCTTCCGAATTCTGAATGTTGACCAAAGTAAAACTATGATCTAAAAATCAATTGAAAATCTAACTTCGGGTCTAAAATCTTTGTTTTAACTCTGAATTTAGTTCTGTAAGTTCTCGTAGACCAAATTTTACATTCCAAAGCTGATAGTATAGACAATCAAATTTCGACACTCAAAACTCAAGATGACCTCAAAACTTGAAACTCAAGATTAGCTCAGACTTGAACCTCTGGGTTAAGGTTGATCTAGCCAAGCCCTATATCGTCATCCAGTTCCATTGTTCTAACCTTGATTCCCAGGCGGCCTTGGAAAAATTTACCTAGTTACCCATATAATGCACCTCTTCACTATATCCACCTTCATATGATACATTATCATAAGTCATTTCTCTAGAAGCACCGACAACGTTAACAGTCTTCCAATTTCCACCCATTACGTGCTTAGTCAAGAGAGCAAGTTGTCAAAATTTTAGCCATGTTTTTGTCCCTCTCTTGATCTTTGGCAAGTTGTTCTTTGGATGGACCCCTGTGAGTAGAAGATACAGGGTCATCCCTTGTATAACAAGCCCGATCAATCTTGGTCATATCGTACAATAACTCATAAGTAGCAGCAACAATTTTTCTCATGATTCCTACTCATACAGACTGGTCAACCACACCTTGTTGACTGAATCTAAGCTCATATAGAAGTATAGCAATAGCAGGTGTTCCGAAACTCTGTGGTTCGGGCATTGAAGAAAATGTTTTTGAAACGTAGTTATGTCTCATGCAATGGCTCACCATCAATTGTTTTGAAGTTCTCAATACTTTTTCGCAGCTTAACCATCTTCGAGGGTGGAAAACCCTTTTGAGGAACGCATCTTGAAGTTCCTTCCATGAAGTAATTGAATCTCAAGGAAGCTCAGGCACCCACCTCAGAGTTTCCCCAGAGATAGAGAATGAAAAGATATTCATAGGGATCCTCATGAGCTTGCCCTCTGAATAGCCCCTTTAGCTGAAGCAACTATAACATGGTGCTTGTAACATGAAACACAGTACCTCTAGCTAAGGGGTGATCAAATTGCTCCTGTACTCCCTACTTGATCCTAGTTGACATCTTGGAAGTCGACGTCTCCCATGTTGTCACCATGGTCAATTCCAGCATCCTCCATTTTAACACTTGATTAACAGTAGCAGAAACGACAAGAAAAGTAATAAAACAACTCTAACTACAAAAACTAAGTTCAACAAAAACTTCAGCTAATAATTAGCACTATTCTCCAGCAACAGTGTCATTTTTTATGACATTCAAACCAACTACTCTAATGGAAGCAGGGACAATTGTTATTAGCATATTAACCCAAGAAAAGAGTCGGGGTGGAATCCCACAGGAAATGGTGGTTTAAGAGGCGAAATGATTTATTGAAGTAGGCAACTGTAGGGTCTCATTGGGGGGTTACAGTAAATAAAATCAAGTTTTAGCTAACAACAATTTCTAAATTGCAAACTAACGATTGATTAAGAGAGATGTTGGCGATGTGCAAATATGGGATTAGATCTACTAATAAGGGTATAAATATTTGACTAATCAAGTTAAAGATGAGTGAATAAGCTAGGTTGCTGGTAACTAACTCTTCAATTACGACAGCAAAGGTGTTTCACATGAATCTATTATGATGTCATGCACGAACCGCTCAAGAACACACTTGACCTAAGAAATTACAGCAAACCACCTAATACCTTAGCCATTGAACCTACGGTTGTGGCATTCAGCTAAAACTCCAAAATATTTCTATCTAATACATCTATTCTACACTCTAACTACTCAAATTAAAGCAATAATCAAAGATCTAAAGTAAATCTCAAATTTACAACCGTAGGATTACAGATGAAACCTAGCAATAGATGTAAACTCACTCTTACTAGCAACAATATAGTTAAAGTATCATAAAATATCATAGACTCAGCATAGAAATCAAAGACCCATATTATTCACACACCCCCAACAAAGGGGATTTAGCCTCTCATGCTCAAAAGTGAAGTATCAATTCCAAATTCAATAGCTAAGTGCATGGATAAGATGACCAGCAAGAGAAAAGATGTTTTTGCAGTAGCTAATCTTTACAATTTCTTCTTCCTAAAGTTTGAAATCACCAAACCCTTGTACTATTGAGCAAGAAGGTTTATGTACTTTATTCTCATTCTCTCTCTCTCTCTCTCTCTATCTGTAAAACCTAAATTGGAATGCTATGTGCAATGTCCTTTCTAAAAGGTTTATATTGTTCATACAGAATAAATGAAAATTTGTGCACCGCGTAGCCATTCGGCAGTCAAGGTCGGCCATCGCTAAGCACTCTGGCGATGCGCTGAATGTGGATTTGACCGCCTTCTTCTGCATCTCATGAAGGCTTGAATCTCTTCAAGATTTAGCAACATCTTTATACTCCACCAATCATGTTCTGTAATATGTTGAACTTCCCTCTACATCACCTTATTGTCCTAAACTTGGGGGTCCTAAGTACTCCGACATTAGGCGGTCTTCTTGGCCATTCGATGATGTGCTGAATGTGTTGGCGATGTTGATTTAGATCGCCTTTCTGACACGAACTTAGGGGCTCGGTTTCTGCAACATTAGGTGGTCTCACCGAGTCTTTGGCTTTCTGCCAAATATGTCAGTGAAGCCGCTTTTATCCACCTTTTTGACAGTTTTGTCCATTTTTCATATTTTGTTAAGCATTGTCCACTTATGAACTTTTAGCTCCATTCTTGTCATAACACATGCATATTAGTTAGCAATTGAAGCATAATAACACATGGAGGACAATATTTCTTCACATTCTAAGCCGAAAATGAGTCCAAGATATGGACTCATTAGTATATCGTAGCTCTGTACAATTAACGTCCAAGTTCTAAGTAGGTTATGTTAATTTATATTGTTGTATCTTTTATATTTGTGACTAGTGATTTAGGATAGGTACCCTGGGTTTGGTAATCGGCTTGCCTGTAAGTGGGATCTAACGGGCACCATCATGACCAGGACTGGATTGTGACACTTGAAATATCAAAAATGGGTAAAAATGATGTTTTCTCAATTTTAAAACTGTTCATGGAAGTTAACACTCCACGAACGTGAAGTGGGGCTCACAAATGGGGAGGGACAAGTCTGACGAATCTCTACAAATGCGAAACAGGGTCCCCTGAACATGGAGGACCTTAAATATAGTTATGTAAATATGGAGGATCTGACTGCAAATGCATAGAAACAAAAAGCTAGACCTCCACAAACACGGAGGTCAATCCCGCGAATGCGGATAAAGGAAGAGAGCTCCACCAGATTTCAGCAAATCAGCTAATTTGAAGACTCGAAACGGATCCTCGGGGTACGTTCAGAACCTATACTCACAAACCAGAGATGTATCTCTATCATAAACGACAATCCAGACTCAGCAAAACTATCAGAATTTGATTCCAAGGTCTCCTCGACCCGATTATCTATAAAGCCCGTTAAAACTCAAAATATCAAAAACTGCCCTCAAAAACTCCAAAAATCACAAATAGACCAGTTCTAATGTTAGTTTCACCACCCAGAACCACTGTAACTGTCAAAATTTTGATTCGAGCTTCCAAACTCTGAATGTTGACCAAAGTCAAACTTAGGCTTCGAAATCAACTAAAAATGCAATTTTGGGTCCAAAATCTCCATCTTAACTTCAGATTCATCCCCGTCACTTCTCTTAGATCAAATTTCACGTTCCAGAGCTAAGTGAACTGACAAATTTTTGTTCCGACACCCGAAACTCCAAATGGTACAAAAACTCCTTTTTCAACAACTTAAGCTTCCAAAAATGCCAAAAGTCGCATTTTCCATTTTTAAAAAACACAAGATCTCAGTTCTAACAACATAGATAATTTAAAATAGTTCCAAGGCAACTTACGAGAAGCTAAAATAGTAATTTTCATAGATAAACTCAAAAATGACCAGCAAGGTTATTATAAAGGAGGAAAGCGTTGTTTATATCCAACAAAGGGTGCTTATTGCGTCTTATCGAAAGAGTTACAATCTTTCAAAAAGATAGCAATCGTTTGGAAAAAACACAATCTTTCGAAAAGGTCACTGTCACGGCCAAACCCCGGGGCCATGACTCGTGCCGATTAGGCACTTAAACCAATATTAAATCGCAAAACCACAACTTAAAGTCTAAG
>JAPFFP010002345.1:0-17991 GCA_026153255.1 Solanum medicagineum
AGATTTAAGCACTTTTGAAAAATTGGCACTAGTTTGACCAAACCATATCATGATCCATTCACATAGCATTAGTACATATAAAACTTGGGGTGTTATAATCACTCTCGAGGGGCCTCTTCCCGTGGGTATGCGGTGGGTCATCAAATAAGTCAAAAACATCATCACTTACCAGTGTCTCCTCCGGCGCTACTATCGGGTCCGCTAACATCTTCAACAAGTTAGCCTTGAATGTGGCCAACTTCTTTGACATGGTAAAAATATCAGCAGGCCACGCATCCTTGACTCTCTTCTAGACCCTGTCCTCAAAGGCATTTACTTGGGCATTTATTGCTCTAACGCTCTGATCTATCATCTCATGAGTGTATGCCTTAGCCCTCTCCTTTGACTCCTGGACTGTCTGATGAACCCAAGGTTTGAGCTGACTCATCAACCTTCACAACTGGAGCTCTGTCTTCGCTAACTTGCACACCAACGCCTGAAAAGCAAAACAATACATAAGAGGATAGTCTGCGGAATAAACCTGAGTAGTGGAAGGTGCTGGTGCAGGTTTGTTGTAGGATAGCATCACCTTTGTATTAATAGCCTGCGGTGGCTCTAAAGCAACTGGAATAGAACTAGTGGTGGCTGGAGTCGGCTCTTGAGTCTACGGCTCTAGAGGAAATGGATCTGAATAGGAGAGGAGGCTGCTTGCTGTAGGGCCACCGAGTTTTCATCAGCCATAATCAGGCTGGAATCCATAGCATGCATGGCCTCAACATATGGGTCCAAGTGAAGGGAGACACGTATCCCTACCTCATTACACAATCTGTATATCAGGATGGGAAAAGACAATGAGATGTGAGTATGAATCGCTGACTCGTGGATCTTCTCGGCCATGACACGAGCCCAATCAATCTCGTAGCTAGCTAGAATGTTGTCTAGTAGTACAACTCTCTTCAAGGTGATCACATTATCCGTAATAGTAGGACTGATGTGCCAACGGATAATAGACCACCAAAATTTGGCTCAGAATGAGAAGTAGGATTTCGCTATCAGATCAGCGTGGTTTGTGACCCACGTAGGGTCAAAACCCTCCTCACATATCTGGCTGGCTATCCACCAAAGCAATTCGGTCTTCATCTCTACATTCTTTTTGCTCATCGCTTTCCTCATCTTTGCAATTTTATCATCATACTCTGTGCTGGAATGAGGTACACTATAGTTTGGCCCAAACTGGACCCTCCTGATAGTCTCCTCTGAAATATCAACAATCTTAACCCTGCCTAGAACTTCTCGCAACCTCGGCCGCTCGATAGCTTTCTTCCCTCTGGAATGATCTTGGAGAATAGTGGCATAGTAGGTTACATTCTGTGATAGCCATCCAAGCCCATGACAGTTAATCTCTGCGTCCATTTCTAGAACCCTCGCAATCCAGAGTCGCTGAGCCATGACTCCTGGTGAAATTGCCGAACAAGCTTTCCTTGTCCTTTTAGCTCCAACCCCTTGTCATAGATATTTTTCATTCCCTCAATTCCCCATCTAAAATTTTTGGGATCAGTAGAGAAAACAAATGGGTCAACCCGGGGGATGTGACTCTACAGTATCATGAGGAGTCTGAGATGCCTCCTGTGAACCTGTCTTTGAGTGTGAGGGGCTGCTACTCGACCCATCTCAATTCCCCTCCTCGTCAGACTGGGAGGAACTAGTAACCTCTATCGGGGTCAGTGTAACTTTGGCTCTTGTCTGAGGCACATTTGCCTCAGCATCTATCCTGACTCTATGGACTTCCACATATCCCTTTGATTGCTCATCATCTGATAGTTCATCCCTCAACCGTCAACCCAAAGCTTTAATAGTTTCTTTTCTAGCCTTCGCTGCCATAGGACCTAAAAATTTTCATTGCAAAACCATAATGAGAACCAATTCATCCACAGTCTAGTTACAAGCAAAGGAAGGAAAAAAAAGAAATAAGAACCAAAAACTAAGAAAATAAAGCACAGAAAAGGTGTCACTGAACAAACTACAGATTTGCATGCATGAGGCACAGGTACGACTCGTAGGATGACCTACGAATCGTACAATAATCTCTTAGTGCTAACGTACATGAAAAATAACATTCTGATCACAGATATGAGGTTGAGGTATGACTCATAGTTGACCTAGAGTCATATCCTTGGCTCGTAGCATGGAACATAATACAACTCAGAACAAGGTACGATTCCCTCACTACGATTCGTAGTAGGCACTATAAGTCAAAAGGTAGGTCTCATATGGTAAGTATTAAGGAACCATGGGTGATTTTTGCCTTATACGAGGGACCACTACGACTCGTAGGGTGAACTATCAATCATAGAGGGTCCTCATAGCAGGAAACAGAAGGAACCTATGCAGCCTATAACCTTTCCCTAAGAACCAAACATCATTAAACCCAATAAAACATCACCGCCATCAAGCTTTTATGCATAGAGAAGGCACGTAGAACAAACACACCATAGACCTAAACATAATGACCCAAATATAAACTTATCTCAAGAAAAATCTATTTAGGCCCACAATCATTAAACAATATTTCTTAATCACAATCTAGAAACACCCAAGCACAATTTGTCCATACACTCACAACAAGCAAAACCAACATAAAACATGAGAGTTACAACATGGTTCAAAACAGACCTAAACAAGGGCATCTCAACAAATATCATATAACCACTTCACAACATGAGCAATAAGTACATACGGCAAGATCTCTACTATAACAAAAATTAAACCATAGTGTTTCAACAATACAAGACAACATTATGGATTTTAAATTTGACCAACTCTAGTTCTCACATATAGACAACCATTCTCTAATGGGTAGTTCCCATATCACCATTACTCACACAATCATTAAATAATTTGAGGAATCCACAACTTGTGCAAGAAAAATTTAACCATGGGAACATACAAATGGATGAAGTGATATACGAATGGATGCACCAAGAAAGAAAAGGGAATGCCGAAACTCTTGAGAGAGGTACTCACCAAAAAAGTTGACCAAAAAGTGACTTGGATGATCAGAACAGTGATCGAAATAGTTAGCAGAGAAGATTTAGTAGCAAACTTTGCGGATTAGGGTTTAGAAATGGGGAATTTGGAGTCCAAAAATGAATTTCGACCCCTAGTATAACCCATCGGGTCATTGCTTTCAAAATCTGTATATCGAGGCTACGAAACCCCACCTATGAGTCATAGGGCCTCCTACGACTCGTGGGTCTTGGTCTCGTAACAACCCTTAGTACTTAAAAAAATCAAGATTCATATATGGGCACTATGAACCCCACTTAGCACTCATTGGGAACCCTACGAATTGTAAGATTGGCTCATAGTGCGTGTGCCAACCTCAATTCATCATTGTCTCCCTCTATGACATGTGACTATAAGTCATACTTTGCCCTACGACTCGTAAGCCTGATCATAGAGGTTACACCGAATGCAATTCTCTTTAATTCCTCAGTTCTTGAATTATACCTGCAAACCACACTTTAAAATACAACAATATTTAGAATAGTATAGCTGATTCAATATATTAATCATTGAAACAAATATCTAACTACTACCTAGCAATTCAGACATCCAAATTAAACTTAAAGCAAGCCAAAAACATAAAAGATACTTGGGTCGCCTCCCAAGAAGTGCCTTGTTTAATGTCGTCGGTAGACTTTATCATCATGAGTACTCATACTTCCTCAAGATCTGGTGAGCTTTTATCTCTCCTTATATCATTTTGAATATACTCCAAATGTTTAGAGACCTGCTCAACTTGACCATCCATCTTTTGAATTGCCATCGCTTGTTGATCCATCTTGTAATTCACCTTGATGGCATCAAACTTAATTTCTTGAAGTGTTTCCTCTTGCTCATTCACTTTCTTCATCAGTTGTTCAAGCATACTCTCAACTTTCGAAGGTTTTTCTATAACCCATTGTTGATGTGGTAGCTTGATCCAACTGACTACATGGTCCATTCTTGCACTACTAGAGCCTTCTCTTGATACACTAATGGTAGCAACCAGTTTGTCTTGATACGATTGGTACACTTGTCTAACTGCAGATAGTTTATCCATGTACTCAGCGACTTCATTAAACGGCTGCCTCAAAAATGGCCAACAGTCGGCCCCAAATAAAGCATCGGCATGCATTTGTTATTTGGAGCTTAGTGCTTAGAAGAAGCTTGCCACTAGTTCATCATCCAATTAACCAGGATTCGGCCTTATCCTCAAACACTCTTTATATCTATCCCAAGTTGCACCCAAAGACTCTCCTGGAACTCGTTGAAAGTTAAGAATCATATCTAGTAGTGGATGATTATTAGGCTCCTTGTAAAAGTTCATGAGGAAGATTCATTGGAATTCTCCCTAGTTAGAGCAAATGTCAGGTCGGAGGATAGGCTACCACTCCACAGCTTCGCATATGAGAGTCATGGGAAAAGTCTGAAGGAATATGGCATCCCATGCTGGGTGCCTTGTTCCAAGCACTCCCCTCAGTATTTATGTGATGTTCTGCAAATGAGCCTAAGGGTCTTCGGACTCTTGACCATAAACCAAGACATGACGCTGCAATGATTCAAATAAATCGCTGTGATGATGAGCTTTTGTTCAGCCACTATGATTATTGGCCTACAATTTCTTACTTAAGCTGAATCTTGATGTACTCTCCCTTAGATACCTGTAAATAACACTAAAACAACAAAAACAAAATATAAAAGTAAAATACAAGAGAAACTAGAAATTATTACTTGAACTAACTAGTAGTGAAATCATGTCAAGGACCTAGCTGAATTCCCCGGCAACGACGCCATAATTTTTCATGTTCATGCTCCAATAACACAGTTGTCGCAGTCCGCAATAATCCTAAACAAAGGCTAGGATTGAATCCACAGGGAATACGGGGCTTGACTAAGTTGATCCACTAACAATCATTTGAAATATCAATCACTATATTCTCTAAAATACAGGGGGGGCTGAGGCTCAAAATGAAGAACAAAAATAAACACTATGCTAAATATGCAAGAAGATAATCAAATTGAGAGAAAACTTAGGAATTGTGTTCGTCATGATTCATTGACTCAATTACCCTAGATAACATAACCCTAATTGGGAATTCGCAAGCAGGACGGTAAACATAGGTTCTTCCAGCCCTCTTGTGAAGGTGAAGGTCGAATTTCACCATGGCACTCGGTCAGCAACCATGGTGTGCCAACTAACCGTTACCCATTGTCCCAGTCAACCTCCCTTTAGTCAGGTTTGGTTGATTAGATGAGAATACATCAATCGAATCCTGTCATTTACTTCCTTTTTCCTATTCGTCACTACCTTGGTCGGGATCGTGATAGTAAGCGGGGTTTGGTGTTGGCCACCATCAAACAACAACCAAAACGAAAGAAAATAAACAATACAAACAAAACCAAGTCCAGGTTATTTTAGGTCAACTACTCATGGTTTCCACAATGCCAAGTTGTGAGTGGTTAGCTACTCATGGCTAAGGCAAAATTAACAACAATGAATGTAAAAGACATAGTTGAGAGTTTACCCAAAATAATTAAGAACAAAAACACCTTCAAGTTGGAAACCACAAGCTTTGATAAATGGAAGATGAGTACAATGTAATTTTCCAAACCAAAAAGAGTGAGTCTTCAAATTAAAAATTGAAATCTACACTAAACCCTATAAATATTCTAGAGAGAATATTCAAAGTGGAATCTCTAGAAAGTTCAAGTCTAAAAAATCTCCCTTCTAAAACCCTATCATTCAGTATTTATACTATTTATAATTTCACCCTAAAAATTAAATAAGAAAGACAGCTGGCAGCAAATACATTGCACAGCTACAACTCGTATACGAGTCATAATCGTTGTCTCATAATCAGCACATGTCGTTTTGGACTTGACTGTTACGAAACACTGTCACGAGCCACGACTCATACACTCCTCTTGTAGTCTAGCTCTTTAGTTCTTGGTCCAAACTTCTAACTCACTGTTTCTTGCTACGATCCCACATATACGAGTCATAGTGAGGCCTATGACTTGTAGAGTAGCCTTGTACGGCTGACCTCTACTTAGCGGATTCCTGATTTTGCTCACTGTTTCTTGCTACGAGTGTACCGTATGACTCGTAAGTTGGGCTATGAATTGTAGGATGGCTTCTATGTCCTGCACTTCAGCAAAATCTTCAATTTTCTGTCAAAATCATGCCAACCTATCTTTTCTACAATAACAACATAAAACACATAAAAACCATTGCAAAATTCCTTGTTTTAGGCATCAAATGTGCTGTATTTTGACAGCACATCAACGAACACCAAGGAGGTAATTTAGGAAGACATCTAGCAACTCATTTATCACCGGACTGACTCAATAGGAAAGGCCTTGGGCTTTACATCCCTAACCTTCACAAGATGATAAAGACATCCCTTAGTAATTAACTTACGGACTTTAATGCAAGAGATGAATCTACCTTGACCACCACATCATGACTCTCCTACTCAAGAATGACTTCATTTGGGAATTGGAATTTGACCCTACGGGTTCTATAATCAATAGAGGTGTAGTATGCTTACAATCAATCCATCCCAAGAATAATGTCAAAATCTAACATGTCCAACTCAACAAAGTCACATAATGCAAAATGTAATTGGGGCAATTTTTATAGACTCTAATAGGAACAATAGATGCACCAATGGGAGTAGACACCTAATAGGGCTCACATAACAATCCTGATTCAACATGAAACTTTTTGGCAAAAAAGGGTGTAAAAAAAGAAAGAGTGGCACCCGAATCAATTAATGCATACACATCAAAATCAAAGACTTTTAACATAGTGGTGATGACATCAGGAACATCATCAACCCCTTGCCTCCCTTGGAGTGCATAGAATTGATTCTGCTTTGGGGCACCATCTTTTTTACCACCCCTTCCCAGAGGAACCGCATTAGCACTTCGTCCTAGACGACGAACATCCTTACCCTTGTTGTAATTACAAGGGCAATCTATCATCTTATGACCCATTTCCCCACAACCATAACAAGCACCGGTATACCTCAAGCATGGGCCACCATGGCCCTTACCACATTTTGGACACATATCATTAGCACCCACACTACCATCACCTTGGGCCCTTGGGATGTCATTAGTAAGCCTTACTCTAGTAGCATTAGCGGACCCTTGGACTTGATGAAACCGACCACCTTTAGGACTTTGGAACCTTCCCTCAAAATGGGCCCTCTTGGCCTCATTACCCCTTCTCTTCCTCAATTTCCCCCCCTCCATTTTTTTGGCATGAGTTATCAAATGGGATAAATCCATATGACTAAGTGTACAGCATATTGAGAGAGTTTGTTCGACTTGAGGGAATACTCCCTCACACATATGGATCCTTGCTTCAAATTCATAAACTCCACCATTTTGGCCTCTGTAAGCTCAAGAGCAAAGAACCGGTTGAGGAAACCTGCCTTGAAATCCTCCCACAGAACTACATTATTGTTCCCCTTCTCCTCCTTCCATTGAGTAAACCATTTTTGTGCCATTCCCTTGAGTTGGTAAGCCTCCAACTCTACCTTCTCATTCGATCTAACACCAATATTGGCCAATACCTTGTAAACCTTAACAATGAATTCTTGAGTGTCCTCATTCACTCAGGTAGGCTCATCCTCATGAAGTCCCTTACCCAAGCTACTAGAGTAGGAGCATGAGGGGCTTGGGCCCCTTGGTTTGCTTGATTAGCAACAACTTGTAAGCAAAGTGAGAGCATTTCGAAGATCACCATGAGCCAGTTGTTCCTTGGGAGTGCGGGCCTTTTTTCTCTTGTGTTAGGCATGATCTAGCATAGCGAAGAACAATCATTAGGGAGGGAAAAACCTTACTTTAACTCTATAGCACGACTTAGAATTTGAAGAAGGGAAACATTTCCTAAAACATCTCAAAGCCTCTTGCTCATGGTTGTGGTGCACAACACAACCATGAATAAGACTCTAATTGACACGGTGTGTTGGATGCTGAGGACCATCAACAACCTAGTGTTTTGATAACATGTTTATCACGACCCAAGCCTAGGGCCTAGACATGTCACAGCAAATAGGGAACCTGAAGGAACCCCAAACAAGCATCTTAACATATCATTAGACATCCTTGGTCGCAGAAGCATTAAACAACCTTAATAAGAGTATAAATAAGGGTAAAAGAGGTTTATGAAAAGCCTTTCATAACATAAGACACCATTAAATCAAGAGAGTCGAGACTCATAATATAATTGCATAACTTTTCCAACAACACCTCTACTACATAGATAAGAGCAGGGGCAAAGACAAGCAACCAGGCTCACCCTCATAGTCATAAGTAACAATAAAGAAAAGAAAGTCTAAATACATATCATTAGATCAAGTCATCATCCCCAGAATTGAGGACTCACCAACTAGCTTTGTGTAGAAGTACTAGCCATGAGGAGGTGGATGATCAATCGTTGCTCCGGTCCCTATAAGGTAATATAATATAGGCATAGCGTATGCTTAGTATGTTTAAATGTACTCAGTATGTAGGATGCAATGCAATAAGAAATAGGCACATGGCAAAATGCAATATCGTAAGAAAAAGATAGCATATTAGCAATATGGCATGTACTAATGATACTTGAAGTAAAACATGCTTATATAGAATATATTACATGTGAAGAAGGTGACCATCATTACATAGCCAAGGCGTACTACCTCCTTAGTGAGGCAACTGAGGTATGTACCCTCCAATGTGGTATCACGGGCCTACCACCGCCCGAGCTAGGCGATTGAGGTATATAACCCCAATATGGTAGCACGGGCCTACAACACCCTGAGCTAAGAGATTGAGGTATATACCCCTCAACATGGTAGCATGGGCCTACTACCCCTCCCCCACCCCTCGAGCTAGGCGAATGAGGTGTATACCCTCAATGTGGTATTTCGGGCCTACTATCCCCCAAACTATGCAGTTGGTCAACTTTCATCACAATAAATACTTTTCATAAAATCATCATACAAATACCTTTCTTTCACATCATAGAGTCATTCAAGTCATAGGTCATGCGACGGATCATTATTAGTTCAAGAATCCAAACTGGACATTTTATCTAACACTTGGTGGGTGTGTAAGGCTAGTGTAAGACCATGCAATTCAATAGTGAAATCATGCAAAAAAATTTAATGTAAGACCACTCACCAACACTTGGTAATACCCTTATGCAATATACATCAAAATTCTCTATCAAATAAAATAATAGACCATAGATTCATAGCTCAAAACATACTCAAAGAGTCACACGTTTATGAAACCGCAACTTAGTTCATAGTCAACTTCATAATATGCACGACCCATAAGTAAATCAACTTATAATCATGCAATTTAGGTAAAAAGAAAGCTTGGGAACCATAGGTGAAAGGGTCTAATGGTTGAAACCCACATACCTTGACTATGGAGAATTCTTGATGAAGATTAGAAATGGAGACTTGAAGCTTGGATGAATTCCCTTAAGATCCGAAAGAGATTTGGACACTTGATTTTTGAGAGAAATATTAGTCTAAGGGTTAGAGAAACAATGGGGAATATCATGTATGATATGAAGGCAAAATATGGCTAAGTATACTTGTTTTTACGTAGGGAGGGCTTATGCCCAAGACACAAAAGTCTCGGGTCAAGATAAAATCACTGGCAACAAAATACACAAGTTCGCATCTATAGCGAAGGTAATTTTACACTGACCCATAGTGGAGGCACGTCGCGGCGCCATTGCAAACAGACACTAGATAAGGGATTTTCCAGAAAATGAAATTGTAATTCGTTTTCCCCAAAATTGGGGTTACACCCATTCCTCAATCAATTTCGCACCCTGGTCAAGAATATGAAGTCAGATTTTCGACATCACGCACGAATTATGAGATATATGGAAATTACTATTTTGGACACTTCCGAGGCACATTTTGGGCATATATTAGGGTCATTTCACTTTGCTCATTGGCACACTTATTCTCATAAAATTACAATCATATTCGTAGCATATGTATATGACTTATGGGATCTTACATGTCTTTCGAATACGTTTCAAAACTTAACTCAACAGTTAGAACGAGGCCTTAACTCTAAAAATGTTTATAAGGGATCTTCACATAAAGCATATACATAGTTCCATGTCAATCATTAAAAGAAAGTATTTAAAACAATCAAGTGTCTTAGTAGTTTAAATAGGTGCAGTATACTGGAGATGATTGCAAATAAACATGTTAATTTCTAAGTGCTTCAAATGTGGTTTTAGTATGGACGAAGCACTGATTATGAATCCTACATCCCCCTAATAATGTATCTTTATTTTAGTGACACCGCACCAAAAAGAGAAACACCTCAACATATGGACAAATAGTTAGGAAAACTGATAAATTGATATATAGATATCGAATGTCCGGTTCAAGTGAACAAATGGAATATCAACCTAATACCAACTTGAAAATAATTTAGTTGTGACCCAAATGCCTATTATAGAAGGTCTTTCTAGCAACAGAATAGTAAAATATCATATTTGATGTTTTGGGAACTTCCCATTTCATGCTAAAAGAAGGGAAGGAGCTTAGCCTCAACATACCTCTCCAACGAACATCTAATTGGCCAAAGTTTCTTCATGAAAGTTGTTCCTTACGTCCTATGGTTCGTAACCACTATATATGTGAACCTATAGAAAGTCTAAAATTGAGCATTAATAACCAAATTCGCCATATAACATTTACACAAGGAAACATTTGTAGAACTTTGTAAAAATGACTATTAAAATGGCCCAGGATTATTACCCGAATACATCAGATACAAACTAAGAATGAACAGCAAGAAAACCACTATTTTATAGTCCAAAAATAGCCCCAAATATAGCCAAAAGAAGGGAAAAACAATTGCAAAGCGTAACACATACATTTCTACGCACGGGGACAAATTTGAATAGTAAAAAATGTGAAGAACATACTAAAATTACTTAGGTACCTTGAGGGAGCTTTCTCTTCAATAACTAAACTGTTTGGGATGAAGTAGAATTGATTTGAGCTTTAAAAAGTTCAAAATAGCCGACCTATAAGTGGGCTTGACCTGAACCAGCCCATGACCCTATTTTATACTCTCACAGCTATGGTAAAATTATCATAATTTTTTATTCTAAAGTTTGATTGATACGAGGTTTTGTGCACTGAAAACTAGACTCTTAGTTCTTCAATTTGATAGGTAATAAGCCTTCCAATTCCTTATAATTTGGGGGATATGTCATGATACATCTGATTCGAATTGAAGAAGGATTTCTTAAACAAACTTCCGGTAACTTTAGCTAATCTTTATCTTGCCATTTTCTTGATTCAGAAACTTAGACTATAACCTTTGCGCTATTACAATTCCATTTCAAAATTTATTATTAGCAAATTATACGCTCTTAATCCCATCAAAAAAGTGAAACTTAACTTAAACCTTACAAAAAGGGTGAGGTGTCAACTCGAGCCATTTCTTTAATCCCGAATGTGTATTTAGGGGATTTATTTGACATGAAAGTTTAAGTACTTGATATTATCACCTACTTCCAGCCTTATTATCCCTAGGTGTTGTAGAAAATCATATATTCCTTACATAACATGCCACATTATTTATATTATGGAAGACGAGAAATACAGGGTCTCAGATCAAGCCATTGCTTGATAATTTTGTGGTTGTCTTCATTGATGATATATTTATTAGTTCTTGAAATGAGAGGGAGAATATGGATCATTTGAGGTTGGTTCTTCAAACATTGAGAGAGAAGTAATTATATGCTAAGTTTAGCAAGTGTGAGTTTGGTTGGGTGACATGGCATTTCTTGGACATGTGGTGTTCTGTGATGGTATTATGATTGACTCGAAGAAGCTGAATTCATGAACAATTGGCCTAGACCATTGACTCATTTTATTATTTGAAGCTTTCTTGGATTGGTTGGATATCATAGAAGGTTTCTCATCTATCGTATCTCTGTTGATCAAGTTGACTCAAAAGAAGGCCAAGTCTGTATAGTCAGATGAATGTGAGAAGAGTTTTCAGACTTTGAAAGATCGGCTTACATTGGCTCTTGTCTTGAATCTACTGGATGGCTTAGATGGGTATTTGGTATATTATGATGCTTCTTGGATTGGGTTGGGTTGTGTTCTTATGCAACATGGTAAGGTGATAGCTTATGTATCAAGGCAATTGAAGGTGCATGAGCGTAACTACCTGACTCATGATCTTGAGCTAGCGGTGGTGGTATTCACTTTGAAGATTTGGACACATTATTTGTATGGAATTGATGTTGATATTTTCATCGATCACTAGAGTTTGCAATATGTGTTCACCCAAAGGGATCTTAACTTGAGGCAAAAGGAGGTGGTTGGAACTTCTCAAGGTCTATGAAATGAGTGTTCAATATCATCCCATTAAAGCAAATGTTCTAGACGATGCTCTTAAGTGTGCTATCTATGGGATGTGTAGCTCATGTTAATTAGGGGAAGAAAGAGTTAGAAAAACATGTTTGCCATTTGGCTATATTGGGTGTTGGGTTGGCCGACTCTAATGATTGTTGTATTAATGTTCAGAATAGGGCTAAATCTTCTATGGTTGTTGATGTCAAGGCTAAGCAAGATTTGGACCCGTCATTGATTGAGTTGAAGTAATTAGTGCCAAAAAGTAGATTGAGGTTATCTCCCGGGGGGAGATGGTGTGCTTCGGTATTAAGACCTGTTGTGTGTCTCGGATGTTGATGATCTTAAGAGGGTGATCATGACTGAAGCTCAAAAACCCCATTATTCTATTCATCCAGGATCAACTAAGATTTATTAGGATTTGAGGCAAGTTTATTAGTAGCATTGTATGAAGAAAGATATAGCCAAATTTGTATCCGAATGTCCTAATTTTCAATAGGTAAAGGTAGAGCATCAAAGGCCCAATGGTTTGGCTTAAGATATTGAGATTCTTATTTAGAAGTAGGAAGATGTGAACATAGATTTTGTGGTTAGGTTACCTTGGACCTAAAGGCAATTTAATTCAGTTTAGGTTGTTCTTGATCAGATGACTAAATTGGCTCATTTTCTATCGGTCAAGACTACTTTTTGTGCCAAAGATTACGCAACATTATATATCCAAGAGCTGGTGAGGTTGCTTGGTGTGCCTAGATATATCATATCGGATCGTGGCACCTAATTTACTTCTCACTTTTGGAGATCATTCCAAAGAGGGCTTGGCACTAAGGTGGCGTTACGTATCTCTTTCCATCCTCAAACCGATGGACAAGCCGAGAGGGCAATTAAAACTTTAGAGGACATGTTGAGGGCTTATGTGTTGGAATCCATGGCTAATTGGGATGATCATCTATTACTCATTAAGTTTGCTTATAACAATAGCTTTCCTGCTAGCATTGGTATGGTAGCATTTGAAGCTTTGTATGGTAGGAGATGTAGATCTCTGGTGGGGTGGTTTAAGTTGGGAGATTATCATTGATTGACCCGCAATTGGTGTTGGAGGCCATAGCGAAGGTGAATTTTATTAGGGAGAGGTTAACAATTGCTCCAAATCGCCAAAAGTCATATTCAGATGTTAGGAAGAGGGATCTTGATTTTCATGTTAGTGATTAGATGTATATGGAGATCACACCCATGAAGGGTGTAATGCATTTTGGTAAAACGGGTAATTTGAGTCCTTAGTATGTAGGTCCGTATGAGACTGTTGAGCAGATTAGGAATATGGCTTATAGATTGGATTTGCCCCCAGATTTGAGTTCTATTCACCTAGTTTTCCATGTGTCTATGTTGAGAGAGTTAGTCGGTAACCCAAGTGCAATTGTTCCTTTGGAAAGTGTTGAGGTTGAGGAGAAATCCTCTTAGGAGAAAGCCCAAGTTATGATCTTGGATAGGCAAGTGAAGTGTCTTCACAACAAGGATATGGCTTTGGTTAAGGTACTTTGGAGAAATCAACATGTGTAGAGTGCTATATGAGAGGCGGAGTTGGACATGATGAAATTATATCCCCATCTTATCCACTCTACTCAAGCTTAAGCTATTAGGTTCTTCCTATTCGAAGTCGTCCTAATTCTTTCACTCTTGTGTTTCATGACATGACATGTATACATGTGTATGAAAAGACTAAAAATGTTTTGAATAAATTAATAGTTGTTTCCATAAAAGTTTTAAGGACTATGATTTTCAAATGATGAATTATGCATTGTATCTTTTATTTGAATTTTTCATGTTCTAAGTCAAGCCTTTAAAGCCTTGTTCTTGCACATTTGAGGATTAATATTCCCAAGCAGGAGATGATGTAAGGACACTAACTTGGTATGACCTTTATGGTGCATTGATTTTTGTTTCGGAAAGTTTTTGACCTAGGTGACGAGTTATGGCCACCTCTACGGGTCATGTGGCTCACAATGGGCCATGTGAGGGGCCTTGAGTGAACCTTGGCCTTGTTTATCAAGTGTTGGCCTTATCTTGGAGTTAAAGACCAAGGCACACACTACATGAACCCACACGATCCATGTGGCATTTTATGGACCGGGTAGAGGCTTGTGTGAAGTGGCCTTGGCCTTAAAAATCACATTTTGGCTAAGGCTTGCACCACATGAACATCTCATGGTTCATATACCTCTTTACGGTCCATGAGGCCCTCCATATAGGCATTGTAGTTAAAATCTTCTATGTATGGGATCATCGTCTCAAAACTTCATCAATAAAGAATTATCCTAAGTAAGGTATCATGGGAAGCCACATGGTCTATGTAACCTCTGTATGGGCTGTGAAGTACTCCGTATGGATGTTGGCGTGCAAATTTTCTATGGAATTAGTATCTCCGACCTTTGACAGTGGAAATTTTTCTAAGGATAGATTCATGGAAGGGCTCACGGTTCTGTGCCTTTGTATAGACTGTATGACCCTCCCACGATACCTGTGGCAACAATTTTTATTCTGTTTCATTAATTACATTTTACTAATTATGGCTTCTCCCAAGGAACTTTTGTGACTTCCTATACAAGACATTCAAATGAGTTATAGAACTCTTCTTCTCTCATTAAAATTCATTCTCACACTTAGAATTATTCAAACTCACTCTTAAGAACTCCTCTCAAAGACTCTATTGAAGGATTAACTTAGGAATCAAGGAAGGCCTCTATTCTTCATGAAATTCTTCTCTTTAAGCTTGGTAATCAAGGAAGGGCTCTATGCTTCATCAATTTCTTATTGTTTCTTCTTGGAGAACTTAGGTATATGGGATTGGTTCATGGTCCCTTTCAAACATGAAGACCCAAACTCTTTTACACTTGATTTATGAAATTTAAGCTTACTTTGAATAAGAGTTTTAAAGATTATTGTTTATTTGATACAATTGAGGTATGAGCTATGCTTTATTGATGAATATAAAGTGAGTTAAGCACTAAAGTGTTGAATTGCATGATTATTATCAAAATTTGAATTTGCATTATCCATTTAAAGATAGTTTAAGCCCGTGTAACATAAATTGTGATTTGAATGTGGATTTTACTTATTGATTACTTATTGATTTACTTGAATTTCCTATTGTATTATCGATTTAAGATTGAATCCTTATTGTGCATGCTATTCCCATATCTTTCATAGCATATACATTCGTGAGAATTTGTTTTAATGAAAATTATTGGTGGGTTAATGTCATGACCCAAGCCTAGGGCCTAGATGTGACATAGCGAATGGGGAACCCGAAGGGACCCTAAACAGGCGTTTTAGCATATCAATCACACTTCCTTGGTCGCGGAAGCAAAATAAGCATCACAAGTTTTATGAAAAAAGGGGAAGTGGGACCAAGGAAAGTCTTGATATTCATAAAAGCAATAAAGGAGTCAAACTCATAGCATAATACATCTTAGTATCCAATAACACCTCAAACTTGGAATTGAATGGGGGCAAAGACACTTCCCGAGCTCACCCTCATCATAATAAGCATTTAACATAAGAAAGAGTCTCAAAATAACATGAAGTAAATGGATATAGTTTTTGGAATAGAGGACTCATCAAAGCTTTTTTCAAGAATTGAACTACCCTCATGGAGGAGGATAATCAAAAGGAGCTCCGGTTCCTACATAGTGATATCATGTTGGCATAGAGTATGCGTTAGTACGTTTGAATGAACTAAGTATACACGATGAAATGCAACAAAGACACAAGCCAATATATTTTAAATGCTAAGTCATAAGTAATGGATATATAATCTTAACATGGCATGGATGATCAATGCTTGTAATAAAATATGCTTGTAAAACATTCAACTTACATAATACATAATACATATGTGGGAAGAGTCCTTAATCGGCATAGACCAAGTGAGCTACTACATGCAAGGCATGTCACCCCCTTGGTGAGGTGATCGAGGCAAGTCACCCCTTCGACAAGATGTGGTCTACTTGCCAAGGTAAACCATACATGATAATATGAATAATCCGAGGCATGTTACACTCCCTCCACCCTTCCCCCCCCTCGAACAACGTGATCGAGGCATGTCAACCCCCGGACGGGGTGTGGTGTAACTAGATGGATCCATTAGAAACTATAAAAGGGATATTATATAATCCTATGTGGCATATAGTTTACAGACTAAAGACTTTCTATGAGGACTTCTTGAGTCGAGCCCCCATCTTAAACCTCAATCGGTGCTAAGTCAAATCCCATGGAATACTTGAAATAGTCATAACTTGAATAACTTATAAGAAACATGATAATATAACATGAGTAGCTCATAAACATGCTTGACCTCTATCAGTGAGCCTAACTAGAACATCAAATTAGATAATAATCATAAATGATTCCTTGCTTTAACATGAATGGCTCACAAGAGGTTAAACTCTTGAAATAGGGCTCAACTTGATACTTGCAACACCATAGACACTTTTCATGGAATCAATGCATGCTTTAAATCCCTTAATCATCATGAAGTCACTTGAATTGTAAATCATGTAATAGATCATCAATAACTTGAGAATTCTTGTCATGTCATTTTATCAAACATATGGTGGGTTCATGATACTTGTTCAAAATCATGCAATTCAAGAGTGAACTAATATCAGTAAACTCAATGCAAATCAACCCACAAGCATATAGTAAGACCCTCATGTAGGGTACCTTGAAATACATAATCAAAAGCACATAATAGTTCATAGTTTCATAGCTCAAAACATTTGTAGTCTCAATAGACAAAAGTAATTCATGGAACAAGCTTGAAATAAACATTCATGCATAATCAATCAATACTTCTCAAAACCCCAACATGGTTTATGCTCATATTTCTTAATAAAAGATACCCATAGGTAATAGAACTTGAAAACATGCAATTTTCATGAAAAGGAAAGTTGGCCTCCATCGGTGAAAGGACCCATGGATGAAGACCCACATACCTTTAAACTTGAATTCTTTGAAATGAATTTGAAGTGTAATTAGAGCTTCAAATGAGTCCTTGAGTTCCAAAATTGAGCTTGAAATCCTTAGATTTGAATGAGGGAATTGATAGAGTCTTAGAGAGGGTTTTGTGAGCTATATAGTTGAAAAATGACTAAGTATGGTGATTTCACGTATAAGTGGGCATGGGGTGGTGACCCCAATGCCCTAGGCCGAAATAGAAAAACAAAGGAAAATAACACACTCGTATGCACCCCTGGCGCGACGTGGAGCACACGCGGAGCAACATTTACACTAGTCACTGCCCCAGGGCTCACAAACATTGGATTACGAAAAATTAGTGAAAATTATTTTTCACTACTGGTCTTCTAAAATACGAGTTATACCTATTACCTACACAATTTTCCCCCCTGATCGAGAATATAAAGTTGAATTTTTTTAAATCACGCTCGAATTTTGAGATATATAGAAATTATGATTATGTGGCATTCCGAATTAGAGTAGCGGGCTAATGGTAGGGTTAGGTGCTTTTATCATGTGTTCGCATTGCCTATGTGTTAGTTTTATC
>JAPFFP010002355.1:0-17989 GCA_026153255.1 Solanum medicagineum
TAGTAGCATGGGGGGCTTGGGCCCCTTGATTTATTTGTTGGCCATAATTTTGGCAAGCAAAGTGAGAGCATCTCAGATCTCGCTATTGGTAGGTTGCTCCTCAGGAGTTTGGGCCCTTCTTCCCCAAGTGTTTGGCATGATCTAGCATAGTAAAGAGCAAACATTAGGGGTAAAACTTACCACAACTCTATAGCACGACTTAGAACATGAAGAAGGAAAACATTTCCAAATGCCTCATAGCCTTCTATTCATAGTCATAGCACGCTTCACAACCATGAATAGAACTCTACTCGACACGGTGTGTTGGACGCCAAGGATCTATCAAGCTAGTGCTCTGATACCAAGTTTGTCATGACCCAAGCCTAGGTCTTAGAGGTGACACGGTAAATGGGGAACCTGAAGGAACCCCAAACATGCCTCTTAACTTGACATTACACATCCTAGTTACGGAATCATATAAAAGACATATAGAGTAAGAAAAGGGGCAATGGGGCTAAGGAAAAGCTTGCATAAATATCATAATAAAGAGACAATAGTCAAAGCTCATAACATAGATACATAATTAGTTCAACAAACACCTGTAATTACCTAGATAGAGCGGGTGCCAAGACAAGTTAACTAGACTCACCCTCAGAGTCAAAATAGAACATAAGAAGGTGTCTCAATACATAGATAATAGCAATATAAGCTAAGGTCCCTGAAGTGGAGGACTCAGCAACTAGCTTTGAGTAGAACCGATCTAGCCACGTGGAGGAAGAGGATGATCAGCTTGCGCACCGGTTCCTACATGGTGATATCATGTAGTCAAGAGTAACCCTTAGTACACTTAAATGTACTATGTATGTGGGACATAATGAAAAATAGATAGACATTATACTCAAAAAGCATACAACAATAAACATAGTATAACAATATGGTATGTATGATAAATGTATAAGCAAAACATCATCAGTAGCTCATGCTCATATAAGATATCATATGTGTAGAAGAGACCAAACTAGAATCTCAACTTGGTTGGGAGATGCTATTCACACCTGGACACCCTGGTATCAAAGTACATACCCCTCACATGGTAGATGTCATTCAAACCTGGATAGCCTGGTGGCAAAGTACGTACCCCTCACATGGTTGATGTAATTCACACCTGGACACGCTGGTGGCAAGGTACATACCCCTCACATGCTTGATTCCATTAACACCTGGACAACCTGGTGGCAAGGTACATACCCCTCACATGGTTATCCGGGCTCCTATACCCCCCACACCAGGCATAGTCTAATGCAACACATTATATAGAACATATATATCTTGTACATAAGCTCATTTCATCTTCATATAGTCAATCATATCATATCTCATGTTTTGGGCCTTCATTTCCATAAGAAACCTGGCAGGACACTTTATCAAACACCTTGGTGGTGTGAAATAGGGGTAAAAGACCATGCAATTTAGAGATGAAATCATGCAAGAAAATCTTCTGTAAAACCATCAATCAATACCTTGCAACACCCCCAAGACATTGACATTAAAACCCCTTATCAAATCCAACATTACATCCAAGATTTAGAACTCAAAACATGCTAAAACAACTATACTTCCATGAACTCAAATCACCGTGCAGTAAACTTCTCAATATACAAGACTCACATGTAAAATCAACTTTAAATAATGAAATATTAGTAAAAAGAAGACTTAGGCACCATGGGTGAAAGGACCCAGTGGGTTAACACCACATACCTTAGCTTTGGGGAAGTTCTAGATGAAGTTTGAAAATGGAGGCTTGAAGCTTGAAGATAATCGTTAGCTTTGGATGAGGGTTTTGAGTCTTGAATTTGGGAGTGAAAATATGACTAAGTGCTTTGCGAAGTATTGGCAAATGTTTTGGGAAATATGAGGGTCAAATTTGGGTAAGTATTGGTAAAAACACGTTTTCTTTTGGAAAAAGATGGGCCCAACACTTAGAAAAACAATATCTATGAAATTTCTAACAATAATAGACTCAAAAAAGAAGGGGGGGGGTACACTGTAAACGTTCACACAACAACTTGGGGCACACTTGAAGCCCACTAACAACAAGAAAGAATCATGAAAGAAATTATGGCACTCGGGCCCATCAATTCAAACGCCAAAGGGAATTTCAACATACCAGTAGCAATATCAGGCATCTCATCCCCTTCTTGCCTCCCACATTTTGGACATCTAAGACGAGTCACCCCTTCATCACCACCTTTACTCTTATCGCATTTATGGGGGCAATTCTTCCTCTTATGTCTCACTCTACCACCACTAAAACAAGCATTGGTGCCCTTCAAACATGGGCCACTATGAGCTTTACCGCATGTGAACACATAGCATCACCTCTATCTTTGAGTCTTTGGAGCTTACCCTCGATATAGGCCCTCTTGGCCCTACTACCTTTCCTCTTACCATTTGAGGTCTCGGGAGCACTCACTTGTTGATTGATTTGAGTTGCCAATTTTGTCACTGCTTGGATCATAACCTATAAAGCATTACAAACCTCCACATTCAATATATCACCGCCCTGCGTAGCTTGAGACATATAATAAAATGTACAATTAGGGATTATCAATAAGCTCTATGGAACCTAACTCTATCGCACGACATAGTTCATGAAGAAGGGAAACATTTCCTAGAACACGTCATAGCTTACTATTTATAGTCGTGGCTTCACAACCATGAATAGGACACTAATCGATGCGTTGTGTTGGATGCTGAGGACCTAACAACCTAGTGCTCCAATACCTTGTTTTTCATGAACCAAACTAGGTCCTAGATGTGACACGAGGCAAGGGGAACCCGAAGGAACCCTAAGCAAGCCTCTTAAAGTATCATTACCCATCCTTGGCCGCAGAAGCAACTAAACACAATAAAAGAGTAGAAATAAGGGCATAGGGACTAAGGAAAAACCTACATTTCATAAGAACTTCAAGAGAGTCAAGAGAGAGTCAAGCTCATAACATTCATACATACTTGTCCAAGAACACCTCCAAACATAGAACTTAGCGGGGGTCAAGAAAAGAAACTTGGCTTACCATCATACCTATGACATTAGGTAATCTAAATATACGATATACGGTCTAAACATAAGCATGAAAGGAGATAGATATTGTCCCCGGACTGGAGTACTCACCAAAAGATAACTTGAACAATCCGTCTAGCCACGAGGAGGAAAATCAATAGGAGCTCCTAGTCCTAAATGGTAATATCATGTAGGCATAAAGTATAGGTTAGTATGTTTGAATGTACTAAGTATGTAGGATGCAATCCAACAATAGATAGGTAACATAACAAAAATTCATGATTAGTCAATAGATGAGCATATAGCAATATGACATGCAAGGAAGATGCTTAGAGTAAATCGTTCTTACTTGGGCTTACCACCCCCAGAGTGAGGCTTGGTCAATTCCCTACACTATAGAGATAAGATCATATACATACATTCCTTTCATTATCATATAGTCATTCAACTCATAAGACATGCATTGGACCTTCAATTACTCAAGAAATCATAATTTGGATACTTTATCAAACATTTGGTGGGTGTGTAGTGCTAGTATAAAATCATAAAATTCAAGAGTGAAATCATGCAAGAAAACTTGAAGTAAAATAGGCAACCAATAGTTGGTAATACCTTCTTCCATAATACATTGAAATGCCTCATCAAATACTAAGAGAGATCACGGTTCTAAAGCTCAAAACATGCATAATCATAATACGTAAATCATCTCATGGTATAGACTTAAAAATAAGTAATCATATTTTTTCAATAAACCTTCATAAAATCCCAATATTGCATATGATCATAATCTCTAATGAATAATACCCATAAGCAACACAACTTGGAAACATGTAATTTTCATTGAAATGGAAGATTGGGCTTCATGGGTGAAAGGTACCCATGAATGAAACCCACATACCTTAGACCTTTAATTTCTTGAAATTGAGTTGTAAATGACTAGAATTTTGGAAGTGGGTCTTGGAATCCAAAGCTTGCTCTTGAGTTTCCTTGAATTTGTATTAGGGTTTTGATGGAAGCTCTTGTGAGAATTTGAGAGTGTATTCTAATTGTGAGGAGTGAAATTGATCTTTAGGAATGGTATTAAGTCTTAAGGAAGTGTTAAGATAGCATAGGAATTCCCAAAATACTAATAGAAATGGCTAAATTTATGGAATGCCATTAATGAGGCAGAATTTTGCAAAAACCCGTATGTACCCCTTCATATATAAGTTCTACGAAAATGGGTATAACTTCTTCATCCGAACTCTAAATTAGGTGAAACCAAGTGCGTTGGAAAGATAATTCAAAGAGATTTGGTATGCCAGTTCATGGGCCACCTAGTCCTTTGTGTGCTAAGAGATATGCCCCTTTAAAGTCGACCCACCTACCGGTACTTGTACAAAACTTATCCAACGAAAATTCCTTTGAACTTAGCTTGATGTATGGGACACACGATGGTCATAAACAACACAAATAAACTTCAATTAGATTTGAATGTGTTTCCTGAGATCCGGAAGTGGGTTTGGGACACTTTAATTAGGTGAAATATTTGTCTAAGTGTTTGACAGAGTATTGGGGATGTCTTGTATGATTTGTAAGTGAAATATCACTAAGTATAGGTATTTCACATACGGGAAGACTTAGGACCAAGACCCAAAAGCCTTGGACCAAACTAATAAAGCTGGACAAAAATACTCCTTCTCCGCGCCCTTGGTGGGTCGCGCCAGGGGTGCGCTAGCTCAGTGAAGTTGCTTACTTTGCGTTTCCAAATTTTGATACAGTTGCTCTGAAATTTGGGTTAGACCCATTTACCACTCAACTTTTCCCCTTGAACAACAATAAGAAGTCAGTTTTTCGATATCACGCATGGATTTTGAGATATATGGAAATTACGATTCCGAGCACTTCAGAGGCACATTTCAGGCACTTTTTCGGGTCGTTTCAATAGATAGAGTCATCGTATTAGTCCAATATTATTTGTTTTGAAACTTTTCCACCTTCATGACTTTTTAATATATAAGGTATTACAATACTCGCCCTTGGGATCATTCATTCTCGAATTAGACAAAACAAGCTTTAGTAGAGTCGAAACATAACCAACAACCCAACATGAACGCAAAAATGCAACATAACATCAATTTAATGAAATCACCTAACTTATGCATTAATTATAATGTGAAATAGTCTTATTATCATGCATGCAAGCAATATGACACGAAAAAAATGAATTTATGAGAATTTGGAGGAATAGTTCGGATTTGGGTACCTTAAGCTTCAATGAAAGGAAAGAGGTAAGGATATCATCTCATCTTTTTTGCCTTCACTTCCCATGTAACTGTCATGACGCAAGCCTAGGGCCTTGACGTGACACAGCAAATGGGGAACTCAAAGGGGGTACCACAAACAAGCTTCATTACATATCATTACAAATCCTTGGTCATAGAAGCATTAAACAACATTTATAAGAGCATAAATAAGGGGCAAAAGGGCTAAGGGAAATCCTTTCATAACATAAGACATCACTAAATCATAATAACCTAGGCTTATAACATAATTGCCTATCTTGTCCGACAGCACCTCTACTACATAGATAAGAGTAGGGGCCAAAACAAGTAACCGGGCTCACCCTCATAGTCATAAGTGTACAATAAAGCAAAGAGAGTCTTAATACATATAACAAGATCAATGTCATTGTCCATGGAATTGAGGACTCACCAAATAACTTTGAGTAGAAGTACTAGCCACGAGGAGGAGAATGATCAATAGGTGCTCCAGTCCCTACATAGTAACATCATGTAGGAATAGAGTATGCGTTAGTACATTTGAATGTACTAATTATGTAGGATGCAATATAACAATAGATAGGCAGATGGCAAAATGCCATATCATAAGCAAAAGATAGCATATTAGTAATATGACATGAATGAATGATACTTGGAGTAAAACATGCTTATATAGAACATAGTAAATGTGAAGTAGGTGACCATCATTAGATAACCAAGGCGTACTACCTCCTTGGTGAGGCAATTGAGGTATATACCCACCAAGGTGGTAGCACGGGCCTATAACCCCCCGAGCTAGGTGAATGCGGTATATATCCCCCAATGTGGTAGCATGGGCTTATAACCCCCAAGCTAGGTGATTGAAGTATATACCCCTAAACATGGTAGCACAAGCCTACAACCACCCGAGCTAGGCGATTGAGGTATATACCCCTCAACATGGTAGCACGGGCCTACAAGCCCCCAAGCTAGGCGATTGAGGTATATACCCCTCAACATGGTAGTTCGGGCCAACTACCCCTCGAACTAGGCAAATGGTCCACTTCATCACAATAGATACATTCCATGAAAACATCACATAAACACCTTCGTTTCATCATCATAGTGTCACACAAGTCATAGGTCCTATAAGGGATCATCAATAGTTCAAGAATCCAAAATCGAACATTTTAACAAACATTTAGTGGGTGTGCAATACTAGTGTAAAACCATACAATTCAAGAGTGAAATCATGTAACAAAATCCAATGTAAAATAACCCACCAACACTTGGTAATACCCTCATGCAATATATATCAAAATCCTTCATCAAATAAAAACAATAGACCATAGATTCATAGCTCAAAACAAGCTAAAACAGTCACATGTTTATGAAACCCCAACATAGTTTATAGTCAAATTAATAATAAGTAAAACCCATAAGTAAATCAACTTAGGATCATCCAATTTAGGTAAAAAGCAAGCTTGGGCACCATGGGTGAGTGGACGCAATGGTTGAAACCCACATACCTTGACTTTCGTGAATCCTTGATGAAGATTTGAAATGAAGACTTGAAGCTTAGATGAAGATTCGGAAGAAATTTAGACACTTGATTTTTGAGAGATATATTAGTCTAAGGGTTTGAGAGAGTATTGGGCAATGTCATTTATGATATGAAGGTGAAATATCGCTAAGTATAAGTGTTTTCACACGTGGGAAGGCTTAGGCCCAAGACTCAAAATCCTTGAACTGGACTAAAACAACTGGCATAAAGATACACTGAGGTGCGTCCTTGGCGCGTCGCACCAGGGACACGCTAGCTCTCTGGAAATCGCATTTTTTGTGATTTTTCAATTTTGCAGAGGTTGCTCTTAAATAAGAGTTACACCCATTCCCCACTCAATTTTGACCCCTAAACAATAATATGAATTTAGATGTTTTATATTACGCACGGATTTTGAGATATATAAAAATTAAGATTTTGGGCACTTCCGAGGCACATTTTCGGGCACTTTTTAGGGTCATTTCAATATCTCCCCCTTGGGAGCATTCATCTCCAAATGTCAAAGAAATGTTTATGAGAAGAGTAATCATGAAGAGATCAGCCCCAACAAGAATTACCACAACACACGTAAGTACCACTTTCAAAAGTCTCAACATAAGTGTTAAAATCACCATGAACTTGTTAATAAAACATGAATGTATGCAAATGACATGGGGGCTGAACTCAAAAAATGAAATCATATAAGGGACATAGAGTTTGTACCCTAGGCTTGAGTAGAATGGAAGAGGTAAGGATATCATTTTTTCATGTCCGCTTCGGACTCCTAAGTAGCACGTTCAACTTGTTCATTCCTCCAAAGGACCTTAACGGAAGCCACATCCTTGTTCCTCAACCTCTTCACTTGTCTATCCAACATATGAACCAGAACCTCTTCATAAGTCAAGTTGTCTTCAACAACACCCACAACATCAAGAGGAACAATAGCATTAGGGTCTCCCACACATTTCCTCAACATGGATACATGAAAGATCGGATGAACCAAATCCATCTCACTAGGCAATTCCAATTCATAAGCTACCTTGCTAATCCTCCTCATTACCCTATAAAGAACCACATATCTTGGATTTAACCAGCCCGTCTTACCAAAATGAGCCACACCATTCATAGGTGACACCTTCAAATAGACCCAATCACCATCTTTGAATTCAAAATCCCTTCTCCTCCCATCGGCATAGGACTTTTGACGACTTTGGCCCATCATCAACCTTTATCTAATCATTAAAGCCTTCTCAAGAGCCTCCAGTACCATATCTGGTCCTAACAAAGCCACCTCTCCAACCTCAAATCACCCAACTGGTGATCTACAATGCCTACCATAGAGGGCCTCAAAGGGAGCCATACCGATGCTAGAATGATAGCTATTGTTATAGGCAAACTCAATTAATGGAATATGATCATCCCAACTACCCTTAAACTCTAATAGACAAGCCCTAAGCATATCCTCACGTGTTTTGATAGCCCTTTCGGCTTGGCCATCCGTGTGAGGGTGAAAGGTCGTACTAAGTTTAACTCTTGTACCAAGACTCCTTTAAAAGGACCTCCAAAAATGTGCAGTATATTGAGCACCACGATCCGATATAATAGACAAAGGAACCCCATGCAACCTCACTAAGTCATGAATGTACAATTTAGCATAATCTTTAGCCCTATATGTGGTCTTAACAAGTAGAAAATGAGCCGATTTCATCATTCTATCAACCAAAACGCAAATGGAATCAAAACCCTTTCTAGTCTTGGGCAATGCAACCACAAAATGCATATTGATCTCCTCCCACTTCCAAGTAGGAGTCTCTATGTCTTGTGCTAGGGAACCCGCCTTTGGTGCTTGGCTTTGACTTGTTAGCGACTATGACAACAGGATATAAATTTGGCAATGTCCATCTTCATACCTCCCCACCAATATTACCTCTCTCAAATCTTTATACATCTTACTAGAACCGGGTTAATAGAATAGGAAGAACCATGAGCCTCATCAGGAATCTTTTCTCCCAAGCCATCAACAAAAGGCACACATAACCTACCTCGGTATTTAAGGGCATTATCTTTCCCTTGTGAGAAAACCATCATACAATCTTTTACCGATGCTTCAATTCTAACAAAGAAGGGTCAATATCTTGCTTAGCTTTCACCTTCTCAACCAATGAAGATTTAGACTCATCAACTACCACAATACCCCCATTATCCACCTCTTCCAACCTAACCCCCAATCTAGCCAACCGATGGACCTCCCTAGCAATCCCTTTTCCACCATCATAAACATGAACTAGGCTACCCATAGACACCCTACTCAGAGCATCCACCACCACATTAGCCTTACTGGGATGATAATGCATACTTATATCATCATCCTTAAGAAGTTCTAACTACATTCTTTGTCTCAAGTTGAAATATTTTTAAGTGAAGACTATTGGAGACTCTTATGATCGGTAAACACATTGACATACACCCAATATAAATAGTGACGCCAAATTTTCAAAGCAAAGACCACAGCGGCTAATTTAAGTTCATGGGTAGGATAATTCTTCTCATGTACTTTGAGATGTCTACAAGCATAGGCTATCACCTTACCATTTTGCATCAACACACAACCCAAACCAATTCTAGAAGCATCATAATACACAACAAATCCTTCTAACCCTTCCGGTAGTGACAATTTAGGAGCGAACACAAGCTTATCTTTCAATTTTAGGAAACTCTTTTCATACTCATTGGTCCACAAAAATTCGGCTTTCTTTTGAGTCAACTTGTTCATAAGAGAAGCTATAGAAGAGAATCGATTCACAAACCTCCGATAATAACCCGCTTAAGCCCAAGAAGCTCCTAATATCTGACCGGGTCAATGGTCTAGGCCAATTTCTTATTACATTCATCTTTTTAGGATCCACCTTAATACCATCCTCCGACACCACATGACCAAGAAAGGCAACCTCTTTTAACCAAAATTCAAATTTTCATACTTGGCATATAACTTCTCTTCCCTCAATCTTTGTAGCACTACCCTAAAATGACCTATATGCTCCTTCTTCACTATATAAATAGATCAAAATATCATCAATAAGGACCACAACAAACGAGTTAACGTAGGGTTTGAAGATCCTATTCAAACGATCCATGAAGATAGCCAGTTCATTGGTAAACCCAAAGGACATCACAGCAAACTCATATTTCCCACACCTAGTTTGGAAGGATGTCTTGGGAATATCACACTCCCTCACTTTCACCTAATGATACCCGGACCGAAGATCAACTTTAGAGAAGTGACTAGCCCCTTCCAATTGATAAAACAAACTATCAATCCTTGGAAGAGGATATTTATTCTTTATGGTGACCCTATTGAGTTACCAGTAGTCAATATCTAAGGGATCCATCCTCCTTCTTTACAAACAAAACTGGTGTACCCCAAGGTGATAGGCTAGGCCTAATAAAACCCTTCTCCAACAAGTCCCTCAATTGCTCCTTCAACTCCTTTAACTCCGTTGGGACTATATGGTAAGGGGGTGTAGAAATGGGTTGAGTATCTAGAAGGAGGTCTACACCCAAAATCTATATCCCTTTCAGGAGGAACACTAGGAAGGTCATTTGGGAATACATCTAGAAATTCATCTACCACCAGAACAAACTCAATGAGAAGACCCTTGTAATCCATATCCCTAACCCTCACAAGATGATAAAGACACCACTTAGAGATCAACTTAGGGGTTTAATTGCAAGAGGTTAATCTACCCTTGACCACCACATCATGACTCTCCCACTCAAGAACAGGTTCATTTGAGAATTAAAATTTGACCCTACGGGTTCTATAATCGATAGAGGCATATAATGCATGCAACCAATCCATCACAAGAATAATGTCAAAATCTAACATGTCCAACTCAACAAAGTCACATGGTAACACTTTATGCAAAATGCAAACGTGCCAATTTCGATAGACTTTATTAGCTACCATAGATGCACCAACGGGAGTAGACACCTCATATAGCTCACACAATAATTTGGGTTCAACATGAAACTTTTTGGCAATAAAGGGGTAACAAAAGAAAGAGTGGAACCCGGTAAGTCAATGCATACACATAAAAATCAAAGACTTTGAATAGGCTACAGACGATTTCGGGAACCTCTTCAACCCCTTGCCTCCCTTGTAGTGCATAGAACCGATTGTTCCTTGGGGCACCACCTTGTTGACCACCCCTTCCCAAAGGCACCTTATTAGCACCCCAGGCTTGTGGACAAACATCTTTACCCTTGTTACTATTACAAGGGCAATCTATCATCTTATGCCCCATTTCCCCACAACCATAACAAGCACTGGTATACCTCAAGCATGGGCCACCATGACCCTTACCACATTTTTGACAGTCAGCATTAAGATACACACTACCATCACCTTGTGCCCTTGGGATGCATTAGCAAGCCTTCCTATAGTAGCATTAGAGGACCCTTGGCCTTGATGAAACCGGCCACCTTTTGAGCTTTGGAATCTACCATCAAAATGGGACCTCTTGGCCTCATTCCCCCTTCTCTTCCTCAACTTCTCCCCCTCCATTTGTTCGGCATAAGTCACTAAATAGGAAAAATCTATGTTACTAATCAACATGGCGGACCAACATTCCTCACTCACCAAATCGGATATGCCCATCACGAACTTGTTCATTCTAGACCTTGGGTCGGCAACCAAGTAGAAAGCATATTTAGAGAGTTGATTAAATTTGAGGGAATACTCCCTCACGCTCGTAGATCCTTGTTTGATCATAAATTCCAATATCTTGGCCTCCCTAACCTCAAGAGGGAAGAATTGCTTAAGAAAAACCACCTTGAACAACTCCTAAAGCATCACAATATTGATTCCTTTTTCCTCCTTCCATTGATTAAATCATATTTGTGTTACCCCTTTGAGTTGGTAAACTGCCAACTCCGCTTTCTCTTCCCATCTAACACTCATGATAGCCAATACCTTGTAGACCTCATCAATGAACTCTTGAGGGTCGTTATCTACCTTAGACCCATAGAATTCCAGTGGGTTCATCCTTATGAAGTCCCTCACCCTAGATCCCAGGGTAGGAGCATGAGGAGCTTGGGCCCCTTGGTTAGATTGGTTAGCCACAACTTGTGCTAGCAAAGTGAGAGCATCTCGAAGCTCACCATGAGCAGGTTGTTCCTCGGGAGTGCGGACCCCTCTTCCTCTTGTGTTAGGCATGATCTAGCATAGCAAAGAACAATAATTAGGAGGAAAACCTTACTTCACTCTACAGTACGACTTAGAACATGAAGAAGGGAAACATTCCCTAAAACGTCTCAAAGCCTTTTGCTCATAGTTGTGCTGCACAACGCATCCATGAATAAGAGTCTAATCGACGTGGTGTGTTAGATGCCGAGGACCATTAAAATCCTAGTGCTTTGGTACCAAGTTTATCACGACCCAACCCTAAACAGGCCTCTTTACATATCATTACACATCCTTAGATACGGAAGCATTAAACAATATTAATAAGAGTAGAAATAAGGGCAAAAGGGGCTAACGGAAAGGCTTTCATAACATAAGACATCATTAAATCAAAAGAGCCAAGGCTTATAACATAATTGCATGTCTAGTCCAACAACACCTCTACTACACAGATAAGAGCAGGGGCCAAGACAAGCAGTTGGGCTCACCATCATAGTCATAAGTATATAATAAAGCAAAGAGAGTCTTAATACATATCACAAGATCAAAGTCATTGTCCCTGAAATTGAGGACGCACCAACTAGCTTTGAGTGGAAGTCTAGCCACGAGGAGGAGTATGATCAATCGGTGCTCCGGTCCCTTCAAGGTAACAATGTAGGCATAGACTATGCATTAGTATGTTTGTCTGTACCACGTATGCAGGATGCAATGCAACAAGAGATAGGCAGATGGCAAAATGCAATATCGTAAGCAAAAGATAGCATATTAGCAATATGACATGAATGAATGATACTTGTAGTAAAACATACTTCTATAGAACATATTACTTGTGTAGATGGTGACCATCATTAGATACCCAAGGCGTACTACCTCCTTAGTGAGGCAATTGAGGTATATACCCCCCAATGTAGTAGCACAGGCCTACCACCCCCGAGCTAGGTGGATGAGGTATATAACCCCCAATGTGGAAGCACAAGCCTACAACCCCTCGAGCTAGGCGAATGAGGTATATACCCCCCAATGTGGAAGCACGGGCTTACAACCCCCCCGATTAAGGCAATTGAGGCATATACCCCTCGACATGGTAGCATGAGCCTACAACCACTCGAGCTAGGATATTGAGCTATATATCCCTCAACATGGAAGCACGAGCCTACAACCCCCCGAGCTAGGCGATTGGGGTATATTCCCCTCAGCATGGTAGTTCGGGCTTACTACCCCCCGAACTAGGCAATTGGTCAACTTCATCACAATAGATACTTTTCATGAAAACATCATATAAATACATTCCTTTCATCATCATAGAGTTGCTCCAGTCATAGGTCATGCAATGGATCATCAATAGTTGAAGAATACAAAATCAGATATTTTATCAAACACTTGGTGGGTGTGCAATGTTTTGTAAACCCATGCAATTCAAGAGTGAAATCATGCCTGAAAATTCAATGTAACACCACCCACCAACACTTGGTAATACCCTCATGCAATATACATAAAAACCCTTGATCAAATCAAACAATAGACTATAGATTCATAGCTCAAAACATGTTAAAACAGTCATATGTTTATGAAACCCCAACAGAGTTTATAGTCAAATTCATAATAAGTAAAACCCATAAGTAATTCAACTTAGGATCATGCAATTTAGGTAAAATGGATACTTGGGCACCATGGGTGAATGGACACAATGGTTGAAACCCACATACCTTGACTTTGAAAAATTCTTGATGACGATTGGAAATGGAGAGTTGAAGCTTGGATGAATTCCTTAAGATCCGGAAGAGATTTAGAGGCTTGAATTTTGAGAGAAATATTAGTCTAAGGGTTTGAGGGAGTATTGGAGAATGTCTTGTATGATATTAAGGTTAAATATGGCTAAGTATAAGTGTTTTCATGCATGGGAAGGCTTATACCCAAGACCTAAAAGCCTTGGACCAGACTAAAATAACTGGCACAAAATACATTGAGGGGCGCTCTTGGCGCGTCGTGCCGGGGCACCCTAGCTCTCAGGAAATCACATTTTTGCAATTTTTGAATTTTTCTATGGTTTCTTTTTAATCAAAGTTAGACCCATGTCCCACTTAAATTTGCACCCTGAAAAAGAATATTAAGTCAGATTTTTGAGATATATGAAAATTACGGTTCCGAGCACTTTTGAGACACATTTTCGGGCGCTTTTTGGGGTCATTTCAGTAACATTCTCAACTTATTGGTTTTTCCTTAGAATATGGATGGATGTAACCTCTTTATTTATCATTCTCTTCACTTGCCAGTTCAAAATCTCAACTAATAGTTATTTGTAAGTTAAACACTCCTCAATACTCACATCCTTCAATGGTACTAAATTTGAATCACCCAAGAGTTTCCTAACATCGACACGTGGAACATTGGATAAACCACAACTAACTCCATTACTAATTTTAGCTCATAAGCCACCTTTCCAATTCACTTCAAGATCTTGTAAGGTCCCACATACTTAGAACTCAATTTGCCCTTTTTGGCAAAATGTGTTACACTCTCATAGGTGAATCCATCAAACAGTCCCATCGCCTTTTTCAAACTCAAGGTACCTTTTTCTAACATCTAAATATAACATTAGATGACTTTGAGCAGCCTTCAACCTTTTCCTTGTAATTCTCACCTTTCCCATAACATGAAATACCAAATCAAGTCCAATCAAGGACATCTCCCCAACTTCATACCATCCCACCAGTGACTTACATTGTCTACCATACAAGGGTTCAAATGGTGCCATCTCCATAATCGAGTGAAACTATTGTTATGGGAAAATTCTATAAGAGGCTGATGGTCATCCCAACCTTTATTGAGATCCAGCACACACGCCTCAACTTAGCTTCCAATATTAGAATTATTCTTTTGACTTGTCCGTTGATTTGAGGATGAAATGTGGTATTTAAATCATCTTTATACCAAGGCCCTTTTGAAATGACTCCCCAAAATGAGAAGTGAATTGAGTACCATAGTCTGACATGAAAGACAATAGAGCCCTATGCAATCTCACCAACTGTTAGATATAAACTTAGCATCTTCTTTGGCACCATAAGAAGTCTTCACTGGTAAGAAGTGGGTTGATTTCATCATTTTATCGACAACCAACTATGTTGAATCAAAGTTTTTGGGTCCTTGGCAAACTCGTAATGAAGTCCATATTCACCTCCTCAAATTTCCAAGTAGGAATATCATTATCTTAGACTAATTCATTTGATCTTTGGTGGAACCCGAGTGAATAGAATATCATGAATTATGAGCCTTATCTAGAATCTTCTCCCTTAAACCATCAACATTAGAGATACATAACCACCCTTGGTAACAAGCACTCTATCTCCCCTTTGTGACAGAACCTCTATCTTATTATCAACTATCAACATTTTTAACTCAACCAAGGTTGGATACATTCCTCATTTTACTTTAAACTCCTCTACTAATGACAATTCTACTCAATTTTGGACAAGTACACCATCATTGTTTGAACCACCATGTGAGCCAAACAATATGTAACACCCCTCATGTTTATGGGCTTGCAAAATAAAAAGTTGAACAATTCAATGCTTACTTGGTCTTATGAGCTGACCCGCAGCCCGTGGAAGTGATTACGGGTCGTAGAATGGTTTCATGGATAAAATTTTGGGAGTTTTTTGGAAGTGGTTTGATGATTAACAGGATGAACCATAGATAGAACCACGACCCATCAAAGGTGCCGTGAAAAGGACTCTTGAAGGGCCTAAATTTCACTAAGTCTAAAACCACTATACGAGGGGGCTTATGGCCCGTGGATGCAATGATCAGTCGTACTGCATATTTGTGGTATGAAAAATACAAATGCTAGTGACTTAATTTTTGATGGCACATATTCCACAAGCCAGGTCCCGAGCCGTAGATAGAACCATAGACCATGGTTGGGGTCTCGTGGTTGGCTCTAGTAGTTTTTAATGAAGGGTGTTTTTGATATTTCAAATTCATTTATATTTTAGACAATGTCAACTCCTAACCAAGTTAATCGACTCCAACCCAATAAATTCTATTCTATACTCATCCTAATTCATTCATCCTCATAATTCTCTAAAGGATTCTTAAATATTTCTCTCTCTAGAACATGGGCTCCATTGAATCTAGGTTTCCAAGCTTTTCTAAGGATTTCAAGGTTATACTACTCCAATTGTAACACCACACATTTTACTTGCATTAATGCTATGTAAATGAATCATGTTATGGTTTGGTCAAATTAGAGTCAATTCTTGAAACTGCTTGAATCTCGTGTTAATGGGCGATATGTGATTCTAAATGCTTAAGAGGGTTGATGGTATATATGTGTTGGTGTTAAATTGAGGATATATCAGCACTAAACTAAGTAAATAAGTGAAGTTATTGTGTGACTTAATAATTTAGTAGGAGAGTCACCTACTTATAATTGACAGGCAATCGGAGACAAGGCTCGACACCGAATTTGTTCAAGCTCGATTATGAATAAATTCCTTGTTAAGGTTGTAACTTTGGGCCATGTTTTAGTATCATAAATGAACCTTATTTTTAGTCCAAGAAGAATTTAAAAACGTCCTACGTACTCTACAAACAACTTGGCCATTTGGACCCAAAACCAACTAAGAAGAAAGCTGGAAATTGGCAGCATAGGTCCATCATATTTGAGACCCAATTAAGCCCAATTTTGGAGGATAAGATGCTGTAATAATAGACCATTAATAGGTGTCATTATCAGGTCAAAAGTGGAAGACAAAGTTGGCCAATTTTGATCTTTAAAAATGGGCTAAGTGCAGCACACACTAAAGCACTCCACTAGGAAATAAAGTTTCAGCTTTCATAAATTCATTTGTCTTCTCTATAATTGACTTCACCAAGCTAAAAACTCAATTGTCTAAGGCTTTTGAAGGGAGTCCAGAACCTATAAGGCAGAGGTAAGTAATTATAGTTGTGTATTTAGTATGATTTCTTCATGAAAAACAACAAATACATGATAGAATCTTTGCTGGAAATTCTGGACAGCTTGTGTCCAGAAAGTTGCTGCACACTTACCTTTTATTTGATGACTTCTATATGGTTTTTGGACTTATTATGAAGATAACTTGATGTTCTTAACATGATTTAAGTTATAGATATTGATAGTATGGTTTCATCATATAAAACAATAAGTATATGCTATTATGTTATGCTGGAAATTCTGGACAGCATGTGTCCTAAGTGCTGTGAACATTTTTTGTTGTTCAAGAGGATTTTATTCTAATTGGTTAGATGAAATATGAATTAAAACTTATTCTCTAACAATATATAGGTTCTTAGTCATGTAATTAAGCTGCTGCACCTCTTTTACAGTCCACAAAGATGAGTTGTTTTACAACGTCGTAATTTCACTCTTAAAAGAAACTTGAGAGCTGAAAAATCATAATATGTTGTTCCACAACCTTAACCTGTTTTTGGACTATTTTTGGACAAGTTTAAGACTGGTTGTATGTGTAAAAAAATGTTGGATACAACTCAGGCAAAGTTAAAGCAAGTTTTGGAATTGTTGACATTGAAGTGTTGTGAAAGGATGTAACGTTATGCTGCTTGTTTGTATGTTGTGAAGAATTATTATGTGTGGTGCTGTGTAGGCTGTTTTAGGACTGTTATGTATCTGAAAATAAGATATATATGACACGTACATAAGAATGGGTGTTAGAAAATGCATTTATAAGTGAAAAGGTTGAAGAAAAATCTTTGCGTCGTTAGTTGAAAGCTTGCTGTCCGGGTGACCATTCTTATGATATTGGACTGCCTAGAAGTGTTGTATTAATGCTATTACTAGTCTTATTAATTAATATACATTAGCTAAATATTTGAGGGAAACCACAGCCACTCCAAGTTAGTAACGAGGTCATACAACAAGGTATGTATGGTTACTTGAATTCGTATCATTTGACATGAAACATAGAACCTTCGGTAAGTAAAGGTAATTATCTAGTCCAACATGA
>JAPFFP010002376.1:0-17987 GCA_026153255.1 Solanum medicagineum
AAGTATATCCAAAGGTGGTCACTTATTCCACATCAGTGCATGATTTCATTTGAGTTGTTATTTCATATACAGTATTTTCTTCCTTACATATTCAGTACATTATCCCGTACTGAGTCCCTTGCGGGGGACCTGCATTTCATGCTGCAGGTCATCTAGTAGAAGCACAGGACATCCAGCTGCTGTTACTAAGCTCTAGGTTGTTTCGGAGCTTTGTGTGTAGCTAAAGTTTATTGTTTGTATTGTACAGTTATTTGAGGCAGGGCCTGTCCTGACCCTTATTCGATACTTCCTATGATCTGGAGGCTTTGTAGACTATGTAAACTAAAGTGTGGTCATATCTCGTACTTTAAAACCCAGGGCCCCAACGGCCTAGTCACATGTATTTTCTTTTGGCTTGTATCACTGTTTATCTGCTTGAAGGCATGTTAAAGGTGGAAATCCCTTATAATATGTATAGAAAGAGCATAGTTGCAGGTTGGTTCTCCCGAGACTTATCGGCAATGGGTGCCAGTCCACCCTAACGAGACTTGGGGCGTGATATCATAGTACCTCAAGCTTGGGTAGAATGGAAGAGATAGGGATATCGCTTTTTTATAGCTGCTTCGGCTTCCAATTGGAACTTTTGACTCGCTAGTTCCTCCAAAGGACCTTGATTGAGGGTACATCTTCATTCCTCAACCGCGTGACTTTTCTATCCAATATTTGTACCGAGACTTCCTCATATATCAAGTGCTCTTCAACATTCACCACCTCCAAGGGCACAGTGGAATTAGGGTCTCCAATACACTTTCTCAACATGAAGACATCGAAAAATGTATGAACAATGCTCATTCCATGGGCAGCGCTAATTTGAATGCAACTTTACAAACACACCTCAAAATCTGGTAAGACCCTACATACTTGGTGCTTAATTTCCCTTTCTTGCCAAAATTAACCATGCTCTTCCTTGGCTAAACCTTCAAGTACATCCATTCATCAACTTCAAAGTCATGGTCTCTTCTTCTAGTGACGGCATAGGACTTTTGATGGCTTTGGGCTGCCTTCAATCTCTCCTTTATCATCCTCACCTTTTATAAATCTTCCATAATAAGATCCAGACCCAACAAAGCCATTTCTTCCACTTCAAACCAACTGTTTGGGGATCTACAACACTCCTATATAGAGCTTCAAAGGGAGGCATTCCAATATTAGAGTGATAACTATTGTTATAGCTCACTCAATGAGTGGAAGATACTCATCTCAACTAGCCCTAAACTTCAAGATATAAGACCTTAGCATATCTTCAAGTGTTTTGATGGTTCTCTCGGTTTAACCATCTGTTTGTGGGTGAAATGTCGAGCTAATCTTGACTTTAGTACCAAGGATCCTTTGAAATGACCTCCATAAGTATGATGTAAATTGAGCACCTGGATCTAAAATAATAGACAATGGGACCTCATGTAGAACTACCAAGTCATGAATATATAACTTGGCATAGTCTTCGGCACCATAGATCATCGTCTGAAACAGTCAACAGTGGGCTGACATTGTCAACCTATCAACAATGACCCAATGGAACAAAAATTCCTCCTAGTCTTTAGCAAACCAATCACAAAATCCATGTTGATATCCTCCCACTTCCAAGTATAGATCTTGATGCCTTGCGAGGCCACCCGACCTTTGATGTTCAGTCTTGACATGTTAACAATTATGGCAAGCAACTATGAATTTGGCGATATCCCTCTTCACATCACTCCACCAATACACGTTCCTCAAATCTTGATACATTTTGGTGAAGTTGGGGTGAATAGAATAAGGGGAATTATGTGCTTCTTTTAAGATCAAATCTCTCAACTCATTAATATCAGGCACACATAACCTACCTTGGTACCTAAGAAGATCATTGCCCCTTTCAGAAAAATCCTCCACCTTGCCATCCCTCACTAATGATTTTAATTCCATCAAAGTGGGGTCAAGATCTTGTTTAGATTTAACTTATTCAATTAAGGAAGACTTAGATTCATCTATTACCGCCACCTTACCATTTTCTGCTTCATTCAATCTAAACCCCCAACCTAGCCAACTGGTGGACCTCTCTTGCCAATTCTTTCTTGCACTCTACAGCATGAACCATACTTTCCATATACCCCCTATTTAGGGCACAACCATAACTTTAACCTTTCCTTAATGGTAATGCACGCTCATGCAATAATCCTTAAGAAACTTCAACCATCTCCTTTGCCTCAAATTTAGATCTCTTTGAGTTAACACATAGTAGAGACTCTTGTGGTTGATGAACACATTTATTTGAACCCCATACAAATAGTGATGTCATCTCTTCAAGAAGAATACTACGACCGCTAATTCAAGATCATAGGCTGGGTAAATGCGGTCATGCACCTTTTGTAGCCTAGAAGCATAGGCAATGACTTTGCGATTTTGCATTAATATTAACCCCACACCAACTCTTGAAGCATGACAATACACTACAAACCCTTCTAACCCTTCTGGTAAAGTCAAAATAGGAGTGAGTGTAAGCTTATCTTTCAATGTTTGGAAACTTATTTTATATTCATCCGTCCATAAAAATTTAGCCTTCTTTTGTGTCAACTTTGTCAGAAGAGAAGCACTTGAAGAGAAGCCATTCATGAACCTATGGTAATAACCCACCAAGCCCAAGAAACTCCTAATATCCACTGGAGTCAAGGGTCTAGGCCAATTTCTTATCAGGTCTGTCTTATTTGGGTCTACTTTAATGTCATCACCTAACACCACATGCCCTAATAATGCCACTTCTTTCAACCAAAATTCACACTTGTCGAATTTGCCAAATAGTCTTTCTTCCTTTAATATTTGCAACACTACCCTGATATGTTTCGCATGCACCTCTTTACTCTGGGATTTAACCAAAATATCATCAATGAACACCACCACAAACATCTCAAAGTACAGTTTAAAGACCCTATTCATGAGATTTATAAATATTGTCGGGGAAATGGTTAGGTCACCGGACATCACCAAAAATTCAAAATGCTCATATCTTGTCTGAAAAGTCATTATGGGAATATCACACTCCCTTACCCTTAATTGATGATACCCAGACCGAGGCTCAATTTTCAAAAAGTGACTAGCGCCTTGTAATTGATCAAATAGGTCATCTATTCTTGCCAAACGATAGTTGTTCTTCATAGTAACTTTATTGAGTTGTTAGTAGTCGATGCATATTCTGAGTGAGCCATCCTTCTTCCTTACAAACAATACCATTGCACCCCAAGGTGATTTACTAGGCCTTATAAACTACTTCTCCAATGAGTCTTTCAATTGGTCCTTTAACTCTTTCAACTTCGCCAGGGACTTTAGGTAGGGAAGAATGGAAATGGGTTGAGTATCTGGGAGGAAGTCCATACCAAAGTCTATTTCCCTTTCAGGAGGATGATGAGTGTGTAACTTTCACACATTTCTCACTTTTTCTAATGATTTTTTATTGTTAAATTCACAACATTGAGGCTTTGAATGGTGTATTTTTCAGGTATATCTTGTTTAGATTTGACTTCGTAGGAAAGAATTGAAGTTGAAGCTGAATTGGAACCAATAAGAGCTGAAAAAGCATAAAATAATACCTAGCAAAATTACTCTCCGAGAATGCAATCTTCAGGCCCCCGACATGGAGAAATGGAACTGGAAAGGGCACGAATATGACCAGCAATGACACGTAGGTAGAGCATTGGACCTCAATTGACCTCTACGAATGTTATAACAGATCCATGAATATAGAGAAATTCAGCGACCAGTATCAGGGAGATTCATAAATGTACCATTTGAACCCCAATTTTAATATACACACACTCCCAACTTTCATTCGAATTGATAAAGGAATTGAAGAATAAAATAAAAAAGAGAGAACTCTTCTTCGTACGTTCTTGAAGAGATAAAATACATCACAGTGTAGATTTCAGATTAGGGTGAGGATATAGAGTAACTTTTCTACAAATTATTGAGTGTATTGAAGAGTGTAGGCTTAACTTGTATTTATCTTTCACTCACTCTTTCATTCTTTATTCTTGAATGCATAATTTGTAGATTTAATTGATCTTGGATTCTAATTGTTTTATGGGTCTCGACTATTTGTCTTGCTTTCATGCTTAGTTGATGATTTACTAGCAAAATCAAGTGGGTTCCACCTAAATTACTTTGGTTGATTAAATTTATTTATTGGTTCATTGTATAACTTTAGATTTGAGGTCAAAAACTTGAATCTAGCTTAGATCTTCAAGAGAGTAGTTAAAGTGGAGGGTTGCAAGATAGTAATGGATGTATATGTTGAGATCTGCAAAAGGGACTTAATGGCTAAGGTCTTGGGGGTTTTGCTTTGAGGTGCTTAAGCTAGGTATTTCATTGAGTGGCTCCCATAGGAGGCCATAGTGGACTCTTGGGAAACACCACCGACATCATAGCTGAGGGGTGATTCCAAGCAACCTAGCCTACCCATAGAGTTAATTTGATGCTAAGTTTGATAGACCGATTGAGTCTTAGTTGATTCCCATAAACGCTATCCTTGCTTCGTTGGTTGATAAATCCTTTCCCCAATAGTCCTTTAGGAATAGTTTTTAGCTTAGCCTTCCCCTCATTTAGTTAGAATTCTTACTTGGTATTCGCTTATTGAATCAATACTTCGTAGCAATTGGTCCTCGCTCTACTCAATCGCCGACACATTCTTACCTGTGGATTTAACCCCAACCTTAAAAGTTGGGTTATTATGCTGATGATGCTCGCTCCTACTTCCTTTGAGTAGTCGGGTTGAGTGAAATCAAAAATGGCTCTATTCTCGAGGAAAAATGGGCGTATTCAGTTGACTTAGGACTTGTAGTTTTCTCTTTTTGATTTGATTAGTGAGCACTTTTTTTGTTTTCTTTTTGTTATATTGCTAATTGTGATGAAAACATTCTTGATGAATGTAAGCTATTTATGTATCTCCTTCAGAGTATTGCACTTTGTGGTGAGTAAAATCGTGTTGATCATGTGAATGGGGACGAGAGTGTTGTGAGTCAAGATTGACTCACAGACTTGAGACTAAGACTTTCCAAAGAAGTGGCTCAAAGACACCAATTGCTCAACATGAGGAATGATCTCAAGAGCTTGCTTGTTGCTAGAGGTTATGAGTTGGACCAGTTGGAATGAGAAGTTGATGTTTTGGAGGGTGACTTGAAACTGACCAATACAATGTGAGACTCCCAGTTCAATGGTGGTCAACCATTAATTTCTCAAGAAGAAGGAGTGGTGCTTTGCTAAGTTCTCTTTGACCAAATTCTGCATACCGGAGCTGATGGAATTGACAGAATTGCATTTCGACACTCGAAACTCAAGATGATTTCAAAACTAAAAAATTTCAAATTTAATCTTTTAAGAACTCTTTCTTTAGCAAAATTTCAACTTTTAATCAGATTTTCGAAACTCAACTTTTTAACTCAACAAAAAATGATTAAATGATATTTTCGAAACTCAACTTTTTAACTCAACAAAAAATGACTTAAAGATACTTTAAGGAAGGGAAAAATAGTAATTTAGCTAAAAATTCCAAGAATGACTATCATGATTTTAATATCCAGGTAAAATTACCAGAATACCCCTAGATAAGAGACACTTGCATAACCTATCTTCCGAAACTTTGATGGAAAATTTGAGGCTAAAAATGCGATCAACATGAAAAATTGTATGAAAAGAATGGTCTTGGTTGTTTTTTAGAGCAAATAAACCAAAAGATAATATTTTGATGTGAAATGCAATTTCAGAACAGGTGTGCAATAGGCCCACGACGCGGACCTGCCACGGATTTGGACTTAGATAGGTTCAAATATTTTCTACGAAATTGAAAAATTGATCGAAAAGCGACTTACGAAAAATTACACACAAAAAGCATTTGGCAAATGTGATTTATGTGTATTTTCAAAGAAAAATAGTTTTTCAATGCGTTTTAAGTTTTTAACCAAAAAATAAATTGGTACGCGACAAGTCCGCATTGTGGATTTGGCCCATTTTGATACTTAACATTTATTTTTAAAATCAAGGACATTCTAGTCCTTTTCCCATCTAATCTAGACTAAAACCATGTCATTCAGAGGTCATTTTTAACACTATATCAATTTCTAAGCGTGAATTTTCAGTAATTTACGTTATTTATCTTAAGAAAAAGGGCTAAGAAGAAAAGAGGAGGCTAGGATTCAAGAGGGTTGAGGCCAATTTCTTGTGGATGCGATTTTCTATCTCCCTACCAGGTATGTAAGGCTAAAACTAAAGCGTGGGATTGTTCTCTCATATGCCCCATTGATGGTAATAGAGGAGCTGAGAGTCTAATCAGTCTATATACATGATTCTTGATTATTTTTCTGGAAAAGTATATCTATTACATGTATTTAAATATGTCAATGATCAACATAAACTTATTTTCGTGAATTGTATACTCTTCATGAGACATTTTATAAACCCTATATGATATTTGTGAAAGTATGCATGAATGAACCTAGGGATGGAGTCTAGAGCCTTAACTTGAGTAAGTTGATTGAAATCTTGAGGTGACCAGGAGATTGAGTTAATTGAGCTTGATGATCCTATGAGTCTTCATAATTGAGCTCCGGAGTTCTATCTAAATCACTTCTTCTTAATTATGATCTGAGTCCTTGAGTTCTTAAAGGAGAATTGAGTTAATTGAGATGATGAGAGTCTCCATGAAATCTATTGAGATGAATATTGAGATGAGGAGCCTTATGAGCATTGAGTCTTGGGAGGAGTATCGAGCACCGAAATGAGTAAGAGTACGTCCAAGTCGCACTCATTACCTACACTGGCCTAGCGTAGGAGAGGATTGAACAACTTCATCAGAGGTTCCCTCTCGAGGTAAGGTCCCTGAAAGTAATAGAGGACTTTAGAGGTTAGATCCCTTGTGGATCATAGGCGTTCCTTACCTTGCAAGTATGGAATAGTTGTGGCAACATCAACAGGATTGTTGTACAATCACTGGCTCATAAGTGATTGTTGTCGGATAAGAAAACTCCCAAAAAGGTCCTACACTGATAGTTCTCTAAGTAGAGTTAATTTGAGTTGAGTTTATTGATGAGATTTGATTGGTTGTTGGGTCACTTGTCTACTTTTTATTCTAGCTTTAGATAGACATTTGATATTCTAATTGAGTATATTCGATGTTATTTCTATATTATTCTACCTCTTTTTGTTCCAGTTAGCCATTTTACGTACTCGTACATTTCATGTACTAACATCCCCTTTGGATTGCATCATTTTATGATGCAGAGGCAGGTACTAGAGATCGTCAATAGGTGCATCGTTGAAGATCTAAGCATTTCAGTTGAGTTGGTGAGCCTCCTTTATTCTGGAGGATCATTATTTATTTTCATCTAGCTTAGTAGAGTTAGACTTCAGTTAGCTTTACTTTTTGATTTGAGATAGTCATGGGTCTATCATTGGCACCAATTGATAGTGATAGAGGCTTTATTGACTACAGTTGAGTATTGATATTGATACTTGTTGAGCTAGTTTCCTTTCTACTAGCCATTTTACTTAATATGTTATTTCGAGACTTAGATGGCCCACTTATCTTCTTAGTCTTTCGCTAATTAATAGATATTATTGATCGAATGGATGTGATGAGGCCATGTGATTTTCTTGGGGACTAGCGATAGTCTTTAGGTGGTGGACACGTCTAGGGTACCCTCTTGGGGCGTGACAAAATTGGTATCAGAGCATAGAGTTCAAGTGTCCTAGAGAGTCTATGAAGCCATGTCTAGTAGAATGCTTATTAATGGTATAAAGGTTCCCACATCCATAATAGGGAGGCTATAAGACATTAGGAATTGTCTCACTTCTCTCGTATTCTAAATCGTGCAATTGAGTTAGACTCTATGAAATGTTGTCTTTTAAGTAGTGCATTACGCATTTACAGAACTTGATCATGTTTCCAAGAAGAGTTGATAAAGTGAAAGGGAGTCCAGTTACACATAATGCTTACCAACTCGAGCCCCAGAATCAGTATAATCCTATAGGCCCAGTTGTCCCTGCCGTGCAGCCGCCACGGGCTGACATTAGTAATGATGAGCTTTTCCAGGCCATCCAGACATTGGCCAAGGCTATGATAGCACTGGTGGCTAAAAAGGGCACTGGCAGGCTGGGTGTTTCAAATTCATCTGGAGTTCATGAGTCCTTAAGGATAAACCCGCTTAAGCTTAAGAGGCCGGGGAGGAATAAGAATAGGAGTCACTTTCAAGTAGGGCCTCATAACCTTAGAGCCTAGGGATCAAAGTCATAGGCTAGTGTGGTTCGAGGTCCCCAAGGCAAGGCACCTTGTGGAAAACTTCATTTGGGAAAATGTCGTGGAGGGGTTACATGTGTTGCCAAGTGAGTCACCTTCAGAGGGAATATCCTAACTAGGCCAAAATGGCTCAAGCTTCTATCCCAGCACCACCAATCCAGATGTCTCCCCAGATGTTGTGATGGGTATGATTCCAGTCTTTACTTACTTTTTATGTTATCCATGTGAGAGAAACTTATGTCTCTAAAGATCTAATGTTACCGCCTAAGAGTACCATGTGAGGTCTTATAATATCCTGAGTTGAGATTCCAGAGCAACAATGATGATGATAGAAAGGAAAGGACGATATATTGAGAGTGATAGTTGATTGAGGTTTATAACCAAAGTTGTTATCTATTAGGTAAGTGGTAAGGTGATGAGTCGATTTCTATAAGCACGATGACAAAGTGGTGAGTACCCTATGATTGTCATGATGAGGTATAGAAGGAGAGTTAGTGCCAGAATGTGAGCATTCTAAAAACTAGAAAGAGGTTTATGTTGATGTATTTTGATATTCTATTAGTAAGGGTGAAGTATAGACGTTGATTAGGGGGAACTAGAATGTTTTAAATGTGATAGGTCAAAATTAGGCTTATGAATTTTAAGTGAGATTTCAAGAGATTCATCGAGTTATGAGCTTAGTTAGATAAGGAGGTATGACTAAATATGTGAGTAGTACTGAGTTGTGAGGAAAGGATGTGCTGAATGCATACTCGCTACGGGATTTTACTAGGCCTATGCTCCGAAATGTACCTAGTAGTTGTGAGTTGATGTGAGATTAGAGAGGTGTGTGATAGATGCACATGTGAATACTAGACCCTAAGCTTGGATTTTGAGGAGTAAGGTTAAAGAGGAGATAGCATCATGAGTGTTACACCTGACAAAATTACCAAAATACCCCTTGAAGAGAAATGTGCACATAACGCGTCTTCCCATGCTCCAATGGCAAATCAAAGGTTGGATTTGCGATCAGAATGAAAAATTAAGTTTGGAAGTGGTATCGGTTGATTTTGAGAGTAACTACATCAGAAGATAATTTTTTTATGCGAAAATGAATTCTGGAATGAGTGTGCGATAGGTGTGTAATGCGCATCTGTTGCAGACCAACACTTGGTTTCATTCCAAAATTTATTTACGGGATTGAAATGCTCATGCGGAGAAGTTTTGATGAAAAACACCAAAAATTGACATAGTCTGCGTTGCGGACCCCTTGTCCTAAGATGGACTTTTTTTGAATTTCGTGATGGCCATTCTAGACCTTTCCAATCCCTTTCTAGACTTATTACATGACCAAAATGGGTCATTTTGAATTTTAAAATGGTTTTAACCTATTTTTAGGCCTTTCTATGTACTTGAAAAAGACTATGGCTAAATAAAAGAGAAGAGGAGTGAGGAATTGAGGAGTTTGAAGAGAGTTCCTTGAGGTTGATTGTCCAAAGCTTCAATCTAGGTTCGTAAGGCTAAACTAAAGCATGAGATTGTTCTCTCATGTGGCCCATAGATGGTCATAGAGGGATTGAGAGTTCATGAGTCCCCATACATGTCTCTTGAATATTTTCTTGAAATTATATCTATTACATGTATTTTCCTATGTTGATTATCATCATTAACTTATTTTCTTGAATTGAATACTTTTCATGAGATGTTGTATAAACCCTATCTATTAACTTATAAAAGCATCCATGACCGCTTCCTTATTTTTCAACTTTTTTCTCACTCTACTTTCTCTTTCTAAAATGCTCTCAAGTGCTTCTACACTGCCAGCTTCACAGTAATGGCGCATGAGGTGCCAACGGATGGCGACAAACCGCCGGACCAGTCCCACTAGGGGTTCCTTGACATGGCGCATCTTCCCCAACATAGCATGCACATGGATATGCCCTACAAATCAGGAAATTCGCATCGCAGTCAGGCGATCACTATAGCATCTCTGAAGAAAAATTGTTGAAGGCTCAAGAAATTATTTCCTTTGTTATTTTAGGGAAAATTCGAGTTGTTCCAAGGGGTGGAGATGATTTTACATCTAAGGATATATCATTGGTCAAAATTTTAGTTCCTTCTATTGTACCAATTCAGAGAACTGATCAGGCGAATCTCGTGGGAATCACCTCTAAATCGCCTGAGGTACACCCTTAGATTCGACCTACTGGAAATGATTTTTGTGGCACTACACTACTTAATGGACTCACATGATGCTGAAGCACCCAAGGAAGATTTTTGGGTCAATTCCACCGGCAGGAACGACGAGGGAGGCTTCTTCGGTGACGAGAAGGATGCTCTGGCCAAACTAGTGGCTCAAGACACATGCTAATCAAATACTGAGACAATCGGGGATCTTGTAGGAGCAAAATCCCTAAAAGTTAATGTGCCAAATTCATCCCATTTGAAAATTAGGGTTTTACTATATTGGATTCATCAAAGGGACAATTGTTGGCTCAACAAGGCACAATTAGGGTTCAACCTAATAATTTGGCCCACCAAAAGCAGGATAATGCTAAGCAAAGGTAAAATAAGTCAATTGATCTTGATAGGCACCATCCTGAGGTCATAAATATTGAGGATCATGATCAAGGCTGGACGAATGATCAGAATCCACATCAATTTCATGACAAGAAGGATGTAAATTCTCCTAGTGTTGGGGGAAGTGCTCTTCAGCAGGCAATTATGGACCAAGAAGCTGAAAGAAATGAAGCTCAGAGTCAGATGGTAGGCAAGCAGGATCCTAATGACAAGTTCTTGAATTCTAGTAAGTTTTCTGGTTCCAAAGCTAATTTTCAAGCTGGTAATGGAAAATTTGATGGTAGACATAGAAAGGATGGAATTCATAATCAGAAAAATGATAGTTCTACACAAATTCATCCTAAGCATGTTCGTAATTTTGTGCCTTTGAAAGTTTCCTCAAAATTTTGATGTAGTGTAGCCTCAGAAAGTCAAAGATAACCCTCCCATTGATAGGCCAAGATCATCCCTATAGCTAGTAGAAATAATTAACAGACTAGTGAGTCATCCCCTCCTACTATGATTCAGTCTTTTGCTACTAAGCTAAGGACGAATCAAGCTAGGAATCAGGTTCCTATCTCTAGCACTCCTCCCAAGATTATCACCAAATAAGGGAATCCTACATTTATATTTAAGAAAGAGGATTTTATGGAAAAACTTGCAGAAAAATGTAGATTCACCTTGATTGGGAAGTTCATTAATACTATGCCAAGAATGGTGGTCATTAGAAGAAGCTTCATTATATAGACTCAACTTGTTGGTGGGTTTAATATTGCTCGTTTTAACTCTAGGCACATCTACATTGATATAAATAATTAAGCATACCATATTACTATTTGGACCAAGCAGAGAATGTACATCGATGGGCAAATGATGAGGTTACAATTATGGAACCCCACTTTCATACTAGAAGAAGAAACACCCATTGTCCCTGTATGGGCTCTACCAGAGCTACCATGGCATTTCTATTATATTGAGGTCCTCACAGCACTACTTTCTCCTATTGGAAAGGCTCTGTACTTAGACTCAACTTCTTCCTGAAGACCAGGGGAACTGTGGCCACAGTTAGGGTGCAGATGGACATCACTAAGGAAAGACCCTAGTATGTGTGGCTTGGATTTGATGAGTAATATATATGAGTTGGCAGATGGCAATTAATTCAATATAAATACATTCCTTACTATTGTAAAAATTGCAGGCATCAGGGACACATTGTTGGAAATTGTATGATCAAGGAAATAGAAGAAGATGCTAAGAGAAGGAAAGAAAAAAAACATAATGCTAAGCCTATAAAGGAAGGTGGAGCTCTTGATAATATATGTCAGAAACAAGGAAATTAGCAAACAACTCAATCTGAAGAGAGGAATAAGAGTAGTGGGAAAGCTACTCCTAAAAATGACCAATGGCAAGTTAAAAAGAAGAAAGCAACCAAAAGAAAAAATGACCAAAATACTCATGCTAACAAGTATGGGGTAGAGGTGGCACCAATCCAAACATATCCAATCAAACCCCAAGTATTAACTTGGCTTCTACTGAGAAACATGTTGATTCTGATGTTCAGAATCAACCCCTATCTCCTAATATTTCCCCTGTGAATTATAATGTTGTTCCCCACTCCCAATACCCTATTGTGATTGTTGTTGATGCTGCTGCTGTAGTTGTGGGAGGAAGGATGGAAAGCCAGAAGAAACTTTCTAATCTGCAGGATGGAGATCCTATAGGGTGGGGGGATCTCAATCAATAAATGAGATCAATCAAAATCGTGCTACCACTATAAAGAAGCAATTAGAGGTAAGTAAAAGTCCCAATATAGTTCAAACTTCCAATCCTAATTAGAGTATTCAAAAAGGGGGTATGGCCAAAGATATGGAGTCTTTAGCCAATTCAAGCGGTACTAAGAGAAAAAATAAGTTGAGTAAGCAAAGAAGGGATGCATTGAAGAAAACACTTGCAGAATCTCAGGTGACTGATAAAAATCCTCTGACTTGTGTTGTCATTTCTGATGAGACAAGGGATAATTATTCTACTAAAGTTTGCAAGAAGTTTATCTTGGTTGATGATTACAATCCTATGGTTATGACTCTTCTTGGAGTTCAACTTAATCCTATTCCTGATAGGGAATCTCATGATGCTGAAAATAAGTTGTGCACTTTGAATACTGATCCCACACTTCCTAGCAGCACCGAGAATAATGTGGATGAGTATGTATGATCAATTCTGAGGATGAAGTAAATAAGGATAATTTACCTCTAAATGATGACGATGATGATGATACCTTAAGTGAACATCTCATTAGAGCATTTAGTCCTTCCAATGATGCTGAGTTGCAAGAGAAAATTAACCAAGTGGCTCAAGAATAAGGATTATCTCCAAGGGTGATGAATCAGATTAAGGACAAAGCAAGAAGACCAACACTAAACATCTTACCAGTTCTGGTAGCACCAACGCTAGGCTCTTTATTTCTAAGCCATCCCAATGATTAATATAATCATTTGGAATACAAGGGTAATCAACACCCAAGGAGTCATGGAAAGGATTCAATCACTCAAAGTTATCCACCAACTTTCTATCATTGCTATTCTGGAACCCTTTACTAATACACTCAGTTATTAAATTGTAGGAACCAGTTGGCAATGGACCAGGCAGTATGTAATCCTAATGGTAAGATCTAGGTTTTTGGGGGTCAAGATGTGAACTGTAAAGTATTAGAAGATGATGAGCAACAGATTACATGTGAATTCCAACATTCTCAGTTTCCTCACAATTACACGATTACTTTTGTTTATGCTAAGTGTAGTAATCAACTCAGAAAACTTCTGTGGAATATTTACTAGAGCTTGTTGATGCTTATAATGACTCCCCCTGGTGTGATGTAGGTGATTTTAATGTTATTACTGCAACTGAAGAAAATAAAGGAGGTGTTCCTTACAACATGAAAAAGAGTCTTGATTTCATAGGTGTTATTGAAGGTTGTGGATTAAAGTTTATCTGGTGCAATAATAAGGAATCTTGGCACATAATTTGGAAGAGATTAGACAAGGCCATGGTAACTGACAAGTGGTTGGAGATTATGCCCCTTACTACTATCACTCATTTACCATTTGTGGGTTCAAATCACTGTCCTCATCTCATGGAGATGTCTACCAAAGCTGATCATGGGGTTAAGTATTTCAGGTTCTTGAGCTGTTGGCCGGATCAACCTGAGTTTATTAATATTGTTCAGAATTACTGGGACAGGCCAATCAATGGAAATGTCATGTAGTCTTTTCATCATAAGCTGCAGAGGTTATCTAATACTCTTAGTAAATGGTCTAGAAGCTTTTTTGCGGACATTCATGCTAATGTAAAGGACCATGAAGAGAGGATTAGCATTGCAGAAGAGGAATTATTAAGGTACAACACTGATGAGAATAGGAATCCCATTCATAGATTGAATGTTGAGTACATTATATTTATGAAATGGGAGGAGTCTATTCTTACACAAAAAGCACAGTTGCATCAGTTCAAAGAAGGAGATGCAAATACAGCTTATTTTCATGCTTTGTTGAAAGAAAGAAGGAGAAAGTTGTTTATTCATAACGTACAGAATGATGAGGGGGATCAGATTTAAGGGGAAGATGATATTGCAGATGTTGCTTGTAGAAATTTCCAACAAATTTTTACTAGGAAGGATAAACACATTGATGATGAAGTACTCAATTGTGTCCTAGCTATGGTGAATCAAGCTCAGAATGATAGCTTACAGAGAATGTCATACCTTGATGAGGTAAAACAGGTTGTTTTCTCATTGAGTCCACATTTAGCAGCAAGCCTTGATGGTTTAAATGGTAGATTTTTTCAAGATTGCTGGAATATTATCAACCAGGATCTTTTGGCTGTCTTTCAAGCATTTTTCTGTGGTCAGAGGTTGCCAAAGTACTTCACCCATGCCTGTTTGATTTTATTGCCTAAAGTCAGAAATCCAAGCAAGTTATTAGAATAAAGACCCATCAATTTAAGTAATTTTGTTAACAAAATTATCTCAAAGTTGTTGTGTCTCAGATTAGCCCCCATTCTCCTAGATCTTATCTCTTTGAATTAATCAAGATTTGTTAAAGGTAGGAGCATTTCAAAGAACATTATGCTTTCGAGGAGATCATTCATCACATTAAGAAACCTGTCATAGGTAGTAATGTGGTGATTAAGTTGACATGGATAAATTCTATGACAGAGTTACCTGGTCTTATATTTGCCTGGTGATGACGAGAATAGGGTTTGGTAAGATGCTTATAGATATGGTGTGGAGAATCATGTCAAACAACTAGTTTTCCATCATTATTAATGGAACCAGACATGGATTCTTTCATTCCACTAGAGGCTTAAAACAAAGTGATCCATTGTCCCCAACCTTGTTAATCATTGGTGCTGAAGTTCTCTATAGGTTACTTAATAGTATTCATAAGAATAATATTTTTTATGGTTTTTACATGGAGAAGAGAGACCCACAGATCAATCACCTTATCTTTGTTGATGACATTATGATTTTCACTTCTGGGAGGAATAGATCCCTTGAGTTGATTATGGATGTATTGTCCAGTTATGATGGTGTTTCTGGCTAACTTATCAACAAGAACAAGGGTTATTTTGTGATTCCTTCAAGTGCTTTTAGAAGTACTAGAAATAGCATGAAGAGGGCGACTGGTTTTACTCACAAAAGTGATCCTTTCAACTACTTAGGTTGTCCTATGTATATTGGTAGACAGAGAATTATTTACTTCTCTTAAATGGAATCCAAAGTAGTGGCTAGGATTTTAGGGTGGCATTTCAAAATTCTGAGCTTTGGGGAGAAAGCTACACTTATCAAACATGTTTTGTAATCACTTCCAATCCATCTTCTATTTTCTATATCACCTCCTGCTACTACCATAAAATAGATACGGGGCTTATTTGCTGACTTCCTCTAGGATTGGTTTGATGATAAAAAAATATAATTGGTCTTCTTGGAAGAACCTCAGTTTTCCTTATGAGGAAGGAGGCATTACAACAACATACCCAGTGGAATCCCACAATTGGGGTCTGGGGAGGGTAGAATGTACGCAGACCTTACCACTACCTCATAGAGGTAGAGAGGCTATTTTCTTGCAAACCCTCGTCTCAAAAACCTATAAGCAGATGAGGAAGGAGGCATTGGTGTGAGATTATTATTTGATGTTTGCAGATCCTTCCAACACAAACATTGGTGGATTTTTAGATCAAAAACTGCTCTGTGGGGGAATTTCTTGAGAGCAAAGTACTATCAAAGATCCAATCCAGTGAGCAAAAAATGGGATACTTGTGAGTCACTGGTTTGGAAATACATGATACACAACAAGCATAAGGTTGAACCTCATATTCATTGGAAGCTTAACTCTGGGAACTATTCCTTTTGGTGGGATGACTTGTTGGGTGTGGGGCCTCTTGCTAGGTATAGTAATGTGAGTAACAAGTTTAACAACACATCTGTGGCCAGTTTCACTCATAATGGGGATTAAGATAGACTTGATCACTAATCTAGTACCTGCTCAGTGTGTTCCAACTATTCTAGCAACTCAATTGCATCCGTAGCAGGGAATACCAAGCTAGGCTATATGGAAATTGAATGTTGGTGGCAATTTTACTACTTCTATTGCTTGGAATATTATTAGAGAACACAAGACCCAAACTAAGCTTAATAAGCTCACATGGCACAAGAATATCCCTTTCAAGTGCTCTTTCTTGTTATAGAGGGCCTTGAGAAGGAGGTTGCCTACAAATGAAAAGCTTAGTGGCTTTGGGTATGATCCACATGATTGTTGTTGTTGTTATAGGCTAGGTGTGGATACAATTGAGCATATCTTTGTAAATGGTCATTTTACTGCTAATGTGTGGAAGTATTTTTCTGCTTTATGTGGTGTTGAATGCTCAAATATTCCCCTACATCATTATGTTATGGAGTGGTGGGGTGCTGAGTATAAGAATGTTGCATATAAGATTATTCTGCATGTTATCCCTATTTTTATATGTTGGAATTTATGGAAGAATAGGTGTGGGAACAAATATAGGCGTAGACAGTCCAACTTAGCTAGAGTTAAGTACTTGGTGATCAAAGAGATTAATCTTATTCTCAAAACTGTGTTCCCTCATATATAGTGGTTTGCTAACTGGAAAAAAATGGTTCTCCTTTCTGAAAGGTGTGTCTATGAAATGAAGATTGTTCCTGTGCATTGGAGTAAACCTCCTAACACTTGGGTTAAATCGAACTCAGATGGCGGTTCGCTAAAAAATCCAGGTGTGTTAGAAGGTAGTGATATTATTTAGGACATTTGGGGAGCTATTGTGTGCTTATTCTACCCCTTGGGGAGAAGGATCCAACAATCCGGCTGAGATGGAAGCAGCTTTGTTTGGCATTGCTTTGTGTATAAAGCTGGGGTATAATTAAGTGATTTTAGAAGTGGATTTTGAGTTGCTGCTTAAATGGGTGACTAATCTGAGCACACCTGCATGGCACATTAGCCAAGCTTTGTCCAAGATGCATGTATATATCTCTCAGCTTCAGGAATTTAAGTGCAAACATACTTATAGGGAAGCAAACTATGTTGCAGATGCCATGGCCAAGTTTAGTCAGTCTCTTGCTTCTCCTTATGTCTTGTTTCAAGCTCAGCATCTGCCTAAGGATGCTAAAGCATTCTATTTGCTTGAAAATGGAAATTATGTGTTTTAGAAGGCGAAAATTGAAGAGAATAAAGGAACCACCTTACTTCTTGGTGATTCTTGGTTTGTCTGGATCAAGATGTCTCTTGGTCTGTTGGTTTTTGTTGAATCTTGATGTATTTTTATATTCCAAGGTTTTAATAGGTTTGAGTTTTCCTTTAGTTATGTAAGGGGAGAGTCTCCCTTATTAATATGCTTTCTTAGTATTCTTGTAATGAGAGGAGTCCTCTCCTTCAGTTTATGTTTTCTTACTTTGCTGTCGACTAGATATGGGGAAAATTTGGCCAACTTTAGTAAGTTAGCCATTTTATGTACCACCATAGGCTGGATTTTAGGTTTTATGGCCTCCTCCTTATACTTCTCTTTTGCTATCTATAATAAGGCTTGGGGGTGTGCAGCTCAACCCCTGACCGTCCAAAGGGGTGGGGACCCTTTGGCATAGGTC
>JAPFFP010002387.1:0-17987 GCA_026153255.1 Solanum medicagineum
TTTAAATTACACCATATTCGCCGTAGCTTTTCCAATTGAACAATTTACTTCGGTTGATTAAATTACGGGGTCTAACAGGTTTGCACCACTCCTTGGGCTGCATGCCCTCAAAAATTATGGCCTCCATCCACCTGACAGACCACCACCAGTGAGTACTGGCATCCGGTGTTGAAGAAGAAGATGGTGCGACAGAGGACTTAGCATCTCCTCTATCCTCGAAGGCACCCACTAAACTCTGATCCTCCCTAGAAGGGGTTATCTTAGGCATGCTACTCCCCATCTCCTCACTACCTTTCTTATTAGATTGGGAAGGACTCTAGCTCTGAACTTGAGGCTGCCCAGCTTTGGCTATTTCTCTTGTCTGTGGTCGAGGTGTTGTTGGGTCAGGCTAGGCATCGTATATTTCCACTGAACCACTTAGCTGAGGGGTCTGCTCAGTATCCAAAGGCTCATCCTTGAGCTACCTCTTAAAAGCCTCAATCTTAGCACGTTTGCTTTTTGGGGTCATGAAATCTGAAAAAGAAAGATAAACGAACCTACATTAGCCCTATCAATAAAAAAAAATGAAAAGCAAAAACTTAATTGAATCAATTGCAGACAGGGTCTACGAGTGCCCCTTTACGAGTCATAGTGAGCACTACGAGTGGTAAGGTGCTCTCGTAGTTAAGTGTTTCAAAACAATAATGGTCATTGGAATTTTATACGAGACCTAGGATCAACTTGTAACTTGATTTATGAGTCATAAAGTGATTTCTTATAGAACTCTAGAGGATATTGGAAAAATAAGCAAGGATCTACCAGACCAATCTACTAGTCGTAAAGTGATTTATAACTTGTAAAAGGTCTCGTCTGGTGAATACTTAGAACACTGAGTCACTAGAATTTCTCACGAGGGGTAACTCATAGATTCACCTACGAGTTGTAAAAGACTCTCGTGAACAAGATATTTTAGGCACCTGACCCATATAAGTTCATCACACGGACCCTAAGAACATATTTAAGCATTATCCCACCAGCATCGAAGCAAGCATACAAGTACTCACATGTTAATCACATAATAACCCATACACCAAACATGACTTCAACGCAAATTCACCCCATCAAAAAGGAGTTAGCATCAATACCCTATTATTTCAACCTTCCCTAATTCTTTCAAACAATCATGCACCCATATTATCACCTACAACGTCGCAAGCAACAATAACTCAAACACAATCAAGCACACTTGGGGAACAATAATTCAGTACATCAACCATCAACTCCTGGGTTAGAATCACTATCATAGGACTACTTTCATGATCTTTAAGTCTCAAGAATATCAATTTCATCAACATCAACATCAACACTCCCATATTAGGGTCATAATAACAATCACAAACACATTTACATCATCAAGGCTCTAGACTCATCTCTTAAGTTCGTTCTTGCAATCTCGTGTGAAAGTAACGTATAGGGTTTTATAAAATGACTTATAAAAAGTATTTAAATAGGAAAATCAAGTGTATGATGATCATCAACATATAAAAGTACATAGAGTATATACAATTTATAAGAAAGCATTCTAAGATTTCATGCAAGGAGACTCAATATATTCACCACCTTTCTACTGCAATCAATGGGGGCACATGGAAGAAAAACTCCATGCTTTAGTTTAGGCTTACATAACTGGAATGGAGGATGATGCTAATCTTCACAAGGATTTGACCCCGACCTCTTGAATCGTAGCTTTCTTCTCTTCTTCTCTCAAGAACTCTAACTTAAGTTTTGTGTAAGAGCTTTAGAATGGGTTTAGAAACCCTTTTCAGACCAAAAATGACCTATTTTGATCGTGTTTTAAGTTTAGGAGGGGTTGGAAAAAGTCTGGAATACCCCTCATGAAAACTGAAAAAAGATTATTCTTCATCGTACCAAGTCCGCGTCGTAGACTTGGTCTGTTGTAGGGGTTTTTTGCTTTTTTTTCTCTGATTGAGTTTTCTAATCCCATAGAAAATATTTGGATCACATCTAAGTGTCAATCCAAGACAAGCTCGCATTGCAGATTTGTCGCGCTTTCTTACTGGAATGCATTTTCGCATCAAAAAATTATCTTTTGATCTGGTTTCTCTAAAAGTCAAGCAAGACCATTTCCCCATACAAATTTTCATGTTGATCGCATTTTTAGCCTCAGATTTGCCATTAGAGTTTGGGAAGATGCGTTAAGTGCACATATCTCATCTAGGTGTATTTTGGTAATTTTACTTGGTGTTACATCATCTCCTCCTTGGAATCATTCGTCCTTAAAACAAGATTAAAGATGGACATCATGGAGCAAATAATAATCTAGGCTCTTCTCAACACTCACTCAACCCATAGAACTCAAGACACATCAACTCAATGATAGATAAATCAATTTAAATCAAGAGAAAGGGAATTACCTTTAGCATTCTCATCATCAGGCACGAACAAATGCGAGTATTTGGCTCTTATATCTTCCTCAGCTTCGTATGTGGCTTTCTCAACAAATTGATTCCTCCATAGGACTTTGACGGAGGCTATCTCTTTGGTCCTCAATTTGGGAACCTAACGATCCAGGATCTGAACTAGAACTACTTCATATGACAAGCTATCCTTCACTCTGATGCTCTCTATAGGTACCACCAATGCAGGATATCCCAAGCATTTCTTCAACATGAAGATGTGAATTATCGGATAAATCACGTCTAGCTCATAAGATAACTCTAACTCGTAAGCAACCTTCCTAATCCTCTTCATAACCTGATAGGGACTATTATAGCGAGGTTTTAGCTTTCCCCTCTTACCAAACCACATGAAACCCTTCTTTAGTGATACCTTTAAGTACACCCAATCATTCTCCTCAAACTCTAAATCTTTTCTTCTCACATCAGTGTAGGACTTCTGGCGGCTTTGTGTTGTCTTCAACATCTCTCTAATAACCTTCACCTTTTCCATGGACTGGTGGCAAGTTCAGGTCCAATCAATTCAGCTTCACTAACTTCGAACCCAGAATTGGTGATCTACATCTTTTCTCATACGAAGCCTCATAGGGAGCCATCTTAATGCTTGCATGATAATTATTGTTATATGAAAATTTGATCAATGGTAAGTGGTTACCCCAACTTCCTTTAAAGTCAAGGACACAAGCCCTTAACATATCTTCCAATGTTTGAATGGTGCAGTCTGCCTGGCCATCTGTCGGAGGGTGAAAGGCAATACTCAAATTCACTTTAGTACCGAATCCCTTCTGACAAGATCTCCAAAATTAGGAGGTCAGATGAGCTCTTCTGTCCAAGATGACACACAAGGGAACTCCATGCAACCTCACAATCTCACAAATCATGCTTTTCTTCAGTGTTAGTCATCTTGACTACTAAGAAATAAGCTGATTTAGTCATCCTATCCATAATCACCAATATCAAATCATGTTGATTTCGGGTCCTTGATATACTACCAATGAAGTCCATGTTGATCATCTCCCACTTCCATTGAGGAATCTCAAAGTTCTGAGCCAATACACATGGCCCTTGATGCTAAACTTTGACCTGTTGACAATTTGGACACTTAGAAACAAACTCAGCAATATCCTTCTTTATTCCATTTCACCGATAGGCTTCTCTCAAGTTATGGTACATCTTGGTAGAGCTAGGATGAATGGAATATCTAGAGTTGTGGGCTTCAGCCATAATTTTATATCATACTCTATCAACATTTGGAACACATAATCTACTATGGTATCTCAACACTCCATCTCCCCTTTAGAGAAGACCATCACCTTCTGTTTGTGGACAACTTCTTTCAACTGAAGTAAGAGAGGATCATGATCTTGCTTCTCTTTTACCTCTGCCACTAGAGATAATGCACACCCATTATAAACATTAATTCCACCTTCATCATTCTATTCAAGTTGTACTCTGAACCGGGCCAATCTATGCACTTCCTTAGCCAACTCTTTCTTTCCTTCCACACATGGGCAGTGCTACCCATAGATAACCTGCTAAGAGAATCAGCAAATATGTTAGCCTTAACTGGGTGATAGAGAATGCTCATGTCATAATCCTTGAGCAACTCCAACCATCTCTTTTGCAGCAAGTTGAGCTCCTTCTGGCTGAAAACATAATGCAGACTTTTGTGGTCAGTGACATATCCACATGAACCCCATACAAGTAGTGGCACCAAAACTTAAGCGCGAACACCACCTCTGCCAACTCAAGATCGTGGGTTGGATAATTCCTCTCATGAACCTTAAGTTTCCTGGAGGCATAGGCTATCACTTTTCCTCTCTGCATCAGAACATAACCCAATCCAACTCTTGATGTATCACAATAAATCACAAAGTCCTATGTTCCATCAGGCAAGGTTAAAATTGGTGCAGTAGTCAGTCGGGTTTTCAACTCTTGGAAACTCTTCTCACATCATCAGACTACTAAACCTTGACCTTCTTTTGAGTCAATTTACTCAATGGTGTGGATAGTGAAGAAAATCCCTCAACAAATCTATAATAGTAGCCTACTAATCCCAAGAAACTTCTTATGTCAGTTGGAGAGGTCAGTCTGGGCCAGTTCTTAACCGCTTCAATCTTCTGGGCGTCTACTCGACTACCATCACTCGAAATAATATGGCCTAGGAAAGCCACTGACTAAAGCTAGAACTTACACTTCAAGAATGTCTCATACAACTCATGGCCCTTAAGAGTATAGAGGTCAACTCTGAGGTGATTGACATGCTCCTCCTCATCCCTCAAATACACCAAAATTTCATTGATGAACACGATCACAAACATATCAAGATGCTATCTGAACATTCTATTCATCAAGTCCACAAAGGCTGCAGGTGTATTCGTCAACCCAAAGGACATGACCAAGAGCTCAAAATGGCCATATCTAGTCCTAAAGGTTCTCTTTGGGATGTCACATTCCCTCACCTTCAATTTATGGTAACCAGATCTGAGGTCTATCTTTGAGAAACAAGAGGCACCCTAAAGTTGGTCAATTATCCTGGGGAGAGGATATTTATTCTTTATAGTGAACTTGTTTAGTTTCCTATAATCAATGCTCATTCTGAGAAACCTATCTTTCTCTTGCATAAATAGGACAAGGGCACCCCAAGGATAAACACTCGGCCTGATAAAGCCCTTCTCTAAAAAAACTCTAAATTGCTCTTTCAATTCTTTCAACTCAGCGAGGGCCATCCTATAAGGTGGAATTAAGATAGGCTGGGTATGGACAAGAACATCAATCCCAAAGTCAATCTCCCTATCAAGAGGGACTCTAGGAAGATTCTTAGGATATTCATTTACAATCGAGGCTAACTCTAGAGTAGGAGGCTTAACATCATCAGAATTAACTTGCACGAGGTGATAGATACATCCTTTGGAAATTAGCTTTCTACACCTAAGGTAGGAGATAAACTTTTCCTTAGGTACAACAGAATTTCCCTTCCACTCTAGGACCGGTTCATTTGGAAATTGGAATTTAACAATTCGGGTCCTACAATCAATGGAGGCATACTAGGCACGAAGCCAATCCATGCCAAGAATCACATTAAAGTCAGCCATCTCCAACTGTATTAAGTCAGCCAAGGTATCCTATGATAGATGGATACTACACAATTCATATAGGCCCTCTCAGCGAGGATAGACTCACCAGTAGGAGTGGAATCAACGAAGGGTTCAAGCAAACACTCCGGAACAATCTCAAATCTATTAGCCATATAGGGAGTCACAAAAGATAGAGTGGCAACCAGATCAAGTAATGCATAAGAATCAAAAGAAAAGACTTGAACCATACGAATGAGAATATCTAGTGCAATTTCCTAATCTTGTCAATTACTCATCGCATATAGACAGTTTGTTTTGCTGCCTGTACCTATGGTGGTACCCCTCTAATAACTTCTAGCTAGGGGTGCTGCAGAGGATTATGCTTTGTTACTTCCATCACCCCCCTTCTCATAGGACACTCATTCTAGAAGTGACCAGCCTGTCCATATTTATAACAAGCATTTGTGCCCTCACGTCACTCACATAGGTGGGGTTTGCCATACTTTCCACAAGATGGCTTTCCCCTCGATCCTTGAGTCACACTAGCTTGGATTGAGAACTCTGAGCACTGAAATTCTGATGAATATAAGATCACTAATCATACCTATTATGTTGGACAGGCGCACTCACTGAGGATAGTGCATAGCTAGAAGACCTCTTCTGGAAGTAGGACTTATCTCCTTTATTCTGCCTATGTTGGCTAGGCTCATGCCTTGCTGATTTAGCTTTCTTACTCAAATGCTCTTCTTTATCTTTCTTCCTACCCTCCTTAGTTTGCTGGGTATAAAAAATAATTCTGGAGATATCTATACCTGGATCAGCAATGCTTCGTTACACTCCCTCTTCACATGTCTACCCAACCCCAAAACGAATTTCCTCATCCTCGCTCTCATATCCTGTACCATTACTGGGGCATACCTGGGCTGTTGAATAAATATGAGACTATACTCTTTGATAGTCAAACCCCCTTGCTTTAGATTCACAAAATCTTCAATATTTTCCTCCCTCAACTCTTGGGGAAAGAAGTAGTCGAGAAAAACACTTTCAAACTCACTCCACTCAGCAGGCTCAACATCCTCACCTCAACCATCTTCCCATCTGTCATACCAGACGTTCGCCATATCCTAAAGCTAATAGGAAGCAAGTTCAACTCCTTCAACCTCAGTCATATGCATAGCCCTTAGGACCTTCCACATCTCATCGATGAAGTTTTGTGGGTCTTTCTCAACCTTTGACTTTGTGTAGTCTGGCGGGTTCATCCTCAAGAAATCTCTAAGCCTGGTTGCAGCATTAGGCTTAGGGAGCTAAAATAGGAGCCTGTGGACCTCGAACTATTCTGGGAGGCCACTAGCTAGGTGAGCATAGTAATGGCTCCCCTAAAGTCTGCCTCTGATGTGGGGACTAGCTGAGCAATAGGCACCTCTAGAACCTCAATACTTCTGGCAGGTCAACCCCGTCCTCCCGTCCCTGTCTTAGGGACCTCTGGTAGGGGATTCTCAGTGTTAGATGCTGAGCCATCTTGTTGGGTAGTAGTACACTTAGGAGGCATGATTTGCAAATGCATAATGCACGAACTAGTTGGATATTTTAATAGAATTAAACTCTATCGCACGAACTCAGAATGGAGAAGAAGTGTAACTATTCCTAATGTCCTATAGCCTCCGGCTTATAAGGTGTGGTGCACAACACACCTATAAACAAGATTCTACTAGACACAACTTCATAGACTCCCTAGGATACTTGAATCCTGTGCTCTGATACCAAGTTTTTCACGCCCCGGAAGGGTACCCTAGGCATGGCCGACACTCAAAGACTATTGCTAGCCCCCAAGCGAACCACTTGGCCACATCAAAGTCATTCAATCATTTAAATTAGCAGAAGATATTAGAATAAAGGAACGTAATAGTGGATAGCTCAGTTTGCTTCTAACTCAATGAATAAGGGCCATAATCCAATAAGGTCAAAGTCAACATTTATGACATAATAGTATATTTAAAGAAAACTCAAAAGTCATTATCTTCTACTCTATGAAACCTCTACCTCTACAGTCTAGAAAGGTACCATGACAGGTCATGGCTACCACAACTCAAAATGAAACTAACACAAAGCATAAGAAACATAGAAAGGTATCCTCCAAATGCAAGGGAGGACTCACAAATAAGCCGTAGGAAAAATTGACCTTGAACAGAGTGCCTGTTAAGGATCTCGTGTACTTTTCTCTGTATCATCAAAAGATGCAGGCCCAAATGGACGTCAGTACGTGGAATGTATGAGTGCGTAAAATAGTTGAATGAAATAGATAAAGGCATAATAATACAGAATAACATCAACTCATGAGATACTCAATCATAATGTCAAATGTCTACTTAAAGCAAGAAGAAAGAGTAGACAAATGACTCATCAATACCAATCCAAACTCATTCAATCAACTCAGAGTACTATCAGTGTGGAACCTATCTGGGAGTTTCTCTAGCCAAAAATCATCATCTATAAGCTTGTGATGATATAAAAAAGTAATGTCGTTGGCACAATCATCCAGTACCTTTCCAGGGTAAAGGACATCACATCAGTGGATCCACAATAAAGAACATCAAGTCCTCTTTTTTGGGACAAGGGAAACATCCAGTTTTATGGTTCAATCCTCTCTTATTCTAGCCATGTAGTTATAGAGTTTGAGTTTTTATCTACTCTTGCTCAATTCGATGCTCAATACTCCTTGCAGGACTCAACATGCTCATAAGAGATCAATCTCACTAGTCTTACTGGACATTGTTAACTAAATTCATTATGTCAACCATTAACTCTTGGGTTAGAATCACTATCGTAGGACTAATCTCATGGTCTTTAGGACTCCAGGAACATCAATTTCATCAACATCATCTTCAGCACTCCCATAGCAGGGTCACAATCACAATCACAATCACAATAACAAACACATTTATACCATTAAGGCTCTAGACTCTTCTCCTATGTTCGTTCTTGCAATCTTTGATGAAAGTAACATATGGGGTTTTCTAAAATGAATCATAAAAAGTATTTAAACAGAAAAAATCAAGTTTATGATGATCATCAACATATGAAGTACATAAAATATATATAATTTAAAAGAAAGCATTCAAGATTTCATGCAGGGAGACTCAATATATTCACCACCTTTCTACTCCAATCAATGGGGGCACATGGAAGAATAATTCTATGCTTTAGTTTAGCCTTACATACCTGGAATGAAGGATGATGCTAATCTTAACAAGGATTTGACCCCGACCTCTGGAATCGTAGCTTTCTTCTCTTCTTCTTTCAAGAACTCTACCTCAAGTTTTGCATAAGAGCTTTAGAATTGGTTTAGAAACCCTTTTTTAGACCAAAAATGACCTTTTTGATCGTGTTTTAAGTTTAGGAGGGGTTGAAAAAAGTCTGGAATACCCCTCACAAAAACTGAAAAAAATCGTACCAAGTCGGGTCGCGGACTTAGCTTGTTGTAGGGGTTTTTTGTTTATTTTTTTCTGATCAAGTTTTCTAATCTCGTAGAAAATATTGAGATCACATCTAAGTACAAGACCGCAGCAGAACTGTATCGCGGGCCTGTCGCACACTTACTCTGGAATGCGCTTTCACATCGAAAAATTATCTTTTGATTTGGCTACTCTAAAAATCAACCAAGACCATTTCCTACACAATTTTTCATGTTAGTCGCATTTTCAACCTCTAATTTGTCATTGGAGTTTAGGAAGACGCGTTATGCACAAGTCTCTCTTCTAGGGGTATTTTGGTAGTTTTATTGGGTGTTACATCGTCTCTCTCTTAGGATCATTCATCTTTGAATGATAAGTAAAGATGGACATCAAGGCACAAATAGCAATCAAGGCTCCTCTGAATACTCATTCGACCGATCAAACTCAATATATATCAACCATCCAGACAATCGCTATTCAGACTCAAGAATAGGCACATCAACTCAGGGATAGACAAATCTATTCAAATCAAGAGTAAGAAAATTACCTTCAATATTCTCAATATCAGGCACAAATAGATGCGGCTATTTAGCTCTCATCGCTTCCTCAGCTTCCCACGTGGCTTCCTTGACTAATTGATTTCTCCACAGGACTTTAACTGAGGTAATCTCTTTAGTTCTCAACTTGCGAACCTGACGATCAAGGATTTGGACTGAATCTCTTCATAAGACAAGTTATCCTTCACTCCAATACTCTCAATAGGGATTACCATGGCAGGATCTCCCAAACATTTCTTCAACACCGAGACATGAAATACTACATGAATCGCATCTAGTTCTAAAGGTAACTCCAACTCACAAGAAACTTTCCCAATCCTCTTCACAATCTGATAAGGACCAATATAGCATGGACTAAGTTTCCCCTTCTTCCCAAATCTTATGACACCCTTCATGGGTGACACTTTTATATATACCCAATCATTTACATCGAACTCTAAGTCTCTTCTCCTCACATCAATGTAAGATTTTTGGCGACTCTGTGCAGCCTTCAACCTCTCTTTAATGACCTTTACCTTCTCTATTAACTAATGGACAAGATCAGGTCTAACAAACTCGGCTTCTCCAACCTTAAACCACCTAATTGGTGATCTACACCTTCTCCCACACAAATCCTCATAGGGAGCTATTTGAATACTTGCATGGTAACTATTGTTATATACAAATTCGATTAATGGTAGGTGGTCATCCCGAGTTCCTTTGAATTCAAAGAAATAAGCTCTTAATATGTCCTTTAATGTCTAAATTGTACCTTCTGCTTGGCCGTCCATCTGAGGATGAAAGACAGTACTCAGATTCACTTTAATACCCAATGCCTTATGGAAAGATCTCCAAAATTGGGAGGTGCTTGAGCTCCTATATCTGAGATGATGGACAAAGAAACTCCATGCAACCTCACAGTCTCACGGATGTACAACTTGGCATACTCATTTGCAGTGTTAATCATCTTAACAGGTTAAAAGTGATATGATTAATCATTTTATCCATAATCAATATTGAATCATGCTACTTTTGGGACCTCGATAGACCGGTAATGAAGTCCATGTTGATCATTTCCAACTTCCATTAAGGAATCTCAAAGTTCTAAGCCAATCCACATGGCCTTTGATGCTTAACTTGTTGGCAATTCAGGCACTTTGAAACAAACTCAGGAATATCCCTCTTCATTCCACTCCACCAATAGATTTCCCTCAAGTCATGGTACACCTTGGGAGATCTAGGATGAATGGAATATCTAGAGCTATGGGCTTCAACCATAATTCTATCTAGAAGACCATTAACATTTGGAACGCATAAGGTACTCTAGTATCTCAACACCCCATCTCCCCCTTTGGAGAAGACCATCACCTTTTGTTTGCGCATAGATTCTTTCAATTGAAGTAGGAAAGGATCTTGGTCTTGCTTTTCTTTCACCTCTACCACCAAAGACGAAGCAGACCCGCTCTGAACATTGACTCTTCCCTCATCATTCTCTTCAAGCTGAACTACTAATCGGGACAATCTATGCACTTCCTTATCTAACCTCTTCTTTCCTTCCTTAACATTGGTCGTACTGCCCACTGATAACCTACTAAGAGCGTCAGCAATAATGTTAGCTTTACCTGGGTGGTAGAGATTCCTCATGTCATAATCCTTTAGCAAATCCAACCATCTCCTCTGTCGCAGGTTGAGCTCTTTCTAACTGAAGACATATTGTGAGCTCTTGTGGTCAGTGAACACATCTACACGCACTCCATATAAGTAGTGGCACCAAATCTTAAGTGCAAATACCATCGCTTCCAACTCAAGGTCATGGGTTGGAGAGTTCCTCTTATGAATCTTAAGTAATCTGGAGGCATAGGCTATCACTTTTCCTCTCTGCATCAGCATACAACTCAATCCAACTATAGACGCATCATAATATATCACAAAGTCCTTTGTCCTATCAGGTAAGGTTAAAACTAATGTAGTAGTTAGTCGAGTTTTCAATTCTTGGAAGCTATTCTCACATTCATTGGACTATTGAAACTTGACCTTCTTCTGAGTTAGCTCTGTCAATGGCAAAGATAGGGAAGAAAATCCCTCAACAAATCTACGATAATAGCCTGCCAACCCCAAGAAACTTCTTATGTCAGTTGGAGAGGTCGGTCTGGGCCAGTTCTTAACCACTTCAATCTTTTGGGCGTCTACTCGAATACCATCACCCAAAATAATATGACCTAGGAAAGCCACTGAATTGAGCCAAAACTCACATTTTGAGAACTTTATATACAACTTATGATCCTTAAGAGTCTGGAGGACAACTTTGAGGTGATTGGCATGCTCCTCCCCATCTCTCGATACACCAAAATGTCGTTGATGAACGTGATCACAAACATATTAATGTACTTTCTAAACACTCTGTTCATCAAGTCCATGAAGGCAACAGGTGCATTAGTCAACCCAAAGGACATGCCAAGAACTCAAAATGTCCATATCTAGTGCTAAAGATTGTCTTTGGGATATCACATTCCCTTACCTTCAACTGATGGTAACCAGATCTGAGGTCTATCTTTGAGAAGCAAGAGGCACCCTGAAGTTGGTCAAATAGATCATCTATCCTGGGGAGAGGATATTTATTCTTTATCGTGACCTTGTTAAGCTTCCTATAAGAAATGCACATTCTAAGAGACTCATCTTTCTTTTGCACGAATAGGACAGGAATAGCACAAGGAGAAACACTCAGCCTATAAAGCCCTTTTCTAACAAATCTCTTAATTAATCTTTCAACTCTTTCAACTCAGCAAGCACCATACTATAAGGTTGAATTGAGAAAGATTGAGTATCAGGAAGAACATCAATCGTGAAGTCAATCTCCCTGTCAGGAGTGACTCCAGGCAGATCCTCAGGAAACATTTCAGGAAACTCATTCACAATCAGGACTGACTCTAGAGTAGGAGGCTCGACATCATTAGACTTATCTCGCACGAGGTGATAGATACAACCTTTGGATATTAGCTTTGTAGCTCTAAGGTAGGAGATAAACTTTCCTGTAGGTGCAACAGAATCATCCTTTCACTCTAGAACCGGTTTATTCGGGAATCGAAACTTAACGGTTTGGGCTTTACAATCAATTAAGGCATAATAGGCATGAAGCCAATCGATGCCAAGGATCACATCAAAATCATTCATCTCTAATTTAATCAAATCAACAAGAGCATCCTTATGATAGATGGACACTACACAATCTCTATAGATTCTCTCAACTAGAATAGAGTCATCCACTGGAGTAAAAACATCGAAGGGTTCAAGAAGACTCTCAGGAGTTCTATCAAATCTACTAGTCATATAAGGAGGAACAAATGACAATGTGGCACTAGGATCCATCAAAACATAACAATCAAGAGTAAAGACTCGAATCATACCTATCTCCTGATCTTGGCGACTACTTATGGCATACAAACTGTTTGTAGCTCTGCTTGCGCCTTGAGTTCCTCTAGCTAGCAGGCCAGTGCAGAAGACTGAGCCCGGTTATCCTACTTTCGATAATCTCTCTGAAAGTGATCACTTAGCCACACTTGAAACACGCATCACTCCCCTCATGGCATTTACCCAAGTGTAATTTGCCATATTTACCACATGGTGGCTTACCCTGTGAACCTTGAGCCACACTAGCCTGTGACTAAGATCCCTGGGCTCCAATATTTTGAGACCTTTGATCATTCCTATTTCTAGGCACTGGTGCACTAGCAAATGATGGTGCAGGCCCTGACTGAAACCTAGTACCATCCTCATTCCCCCTCTTTCCAACTCATGGTTCTGTCTTGGCCCTCTTATTTCTAGACTTTTCCCTATCATACGGTCTGTCCTCATCAGCTTGTACATAGGTCATCGACCTCCTGATGTATATATCACTCATAAGCATAGCTCCCCTTCCATCATTCATTGTCCCTTTTTTCAGCCTATCAACATATAACCCTATTCTCCCCCTCATATCATCAACCATATCAGGAGCATAGCATGATAACTGGTGAACTTGAGCCCATACTCTTGCAGAGTCATAGAGCCCTGTTTTAGATTCAAAAACTCTCATGCCTTAGCCTCCCTCCATTGTCTTGGAAAGAAATGCCCCAAGAAGGCTTCCTTGAACACTTCCCAAGTCATAAATGGGGCTTCCTCTCCTCTACCCTTTTTCCACTGGTCACACCATAGGCTGGCCACACCTTTGATCTTGTAGGCAGCCAATTTAACGCTATCAAAAATCAGTCACATGTATCACTTGAAACACTTTCTAAAGCTCATCAACAAAGTTCTCAGGATCCTCATTGGGTACAGACCCTGTGAACTCAGGCGGGTTCATCCTCAAGAATTCATAGGCTCTAGATATGTCCTGTGTACACTATGTGCCCACTCCTTATCTCTCAACAGGTGTTGTGACAGCCTGTGCTAGAGTTTGGATAGCCTAGCGAAGCTCAACATTAGAAATTTCATCTTATGGGGGTTGCTCAGCAAGGATAGTTGAACCTACGGGTCATCATGCCCCTGGAGGAATCATCATAACTCTGTAAACGCTTAACGCACGAGTTAGAAGAGAGCTTCATAGAGTTTTACCTCTATCTCACGAATCAAATCATGAAAGAAGTGTAACCATTCCTAATGTCTTATAGCCTCCCTATTGTAGATGTGGTACACTTCACACCAATAATAAGGACTCTAGTAGACACAGTTTCATAAACTCCCAAGGACAGTTGAACTTTGTGCCCTGATACCAAGTTTTTCACGCCCCAAGAGGGTACACTAAATGTGGCTGGCACTCAAAGGCTATTTCTAGTCCCCAAGCAAGCCACTTGGTCTTATTACATTCATTCATTCAACATAGCTAGCCAATCAGTGTAAGAATATGATAATAAAAAGTGGACAATCTAAGTCTAAAAAAAATCATATAAATAAAACAGGTTAGTCTACAAGAACCTAGCTCAACATAATCTCTAATCAAGAACTTGACTCTAGTCTATGAAGCCTCTATCATTATCAATTGGTGCCAAAGACAAGCCCATGGCTACCTCAACTCAAAAATAAAGCTAATCTAAAGTCTGACTCTAATAGTTGAATGAAAATAAAGTAAGGATCCTCCGAAGTATGGGAAGCTCACCAACTCAGCTGACTGCAATAGATCCTCAATGGTGCACCTATTAATGATCTCTTGTACCTGCCTCTACATCATACAATGATGCAGTCCAAATGGACCTCAGTATGTGGAATGTACGAGTATGTAAAATGACTGAATGAAATAGATATAGGTAGAACAATATAGAATAACATCAAGTCATAAGATACTAACTCAGAATGTCAAATGTCTATCTAAAGCAAGAATAAAGAATAGGCAAATGACTCATCAACACTAATTCAATCTCATCCAATCAAAATCAACTCAGAGTACTATCAGTGTGGGACCTATCTGGGAGTTTCTCCTATATAACAACATCACTTATGAGCCAGTGATTGTATAACAATCCCGCTGATCTTGCCACAACCGTTCCATACTTGCTAGGTAAATAATGACTCGGATTCACAAGGGATCTAGTCTCTCAAGTCCTCTATTGCTTTCAGGGACTTCAACTCAAGAGGGAACCTTTGATGTAATGGTTCAATCCTCACCTACCTTGGTGATGTAGTTAATAAGTGTGAGTTGGACTTACTCTTACTCATTTTGGTGCTCGATACTCCTCCCAAGACTCAATGCTCATAAGACCATCCATCTCAATTAATCTCATGGAAACTCTCATTATCTCATTAACTCTATCTCAATTGAGCCTTCCGGCCTATCATCTCATCAACTCAACTCTCATTTAATAACTCAAGGGCTCAAATCAATCCTTAAGAGGAAGTCAATTGGACCGATCTTTAGGATTCAATTATAAATAATCGCGGGACCATCAAGTTCTATCAACTTATCATCAAGCTCACAACACAATCACAATCAATATTGTCAACTCAAGGCTCTAGACTCAATCCCTAGGTTAATCCATGCATTCTTTTACAAAGTAATATGAAGGATTATGAAAATAACTCCTGTAAGAACATTTATTCAGTAACTCAAGTTTATGATGATATATAAGTTTTCAAGAAAACATTCAAGAAACATAAATGGAGACTCAATATACTCACAATCTTTCTATTACCATCAACGGGGGTACATGGAAAAAAAATTTATACTTTAGTTTAGCCTTACACACCTGGTATGAAGCTTTGACAATCAATATTGTAAGAACTCTCCTCAATCCTCTTGAATTCTCACATCTCTTCTCTTCTCTTTAGCCCTATTCTTCGTTAGAATCTTAGAAATAAAAAGACTTAGGAATGGGGATTAAAATCCTTTTTACGCTCAAAACAACCTACTTTGATCATATTTTATGTTTAAGAGGGGTTAAAAAATATCTGGAATGCCCCTCATGAAAAATGAAAGAAATGCACCACGGGGAACCAAGTTTGCGTCACGGACTTGGGTACTTTTCCGAGTTTTCTGCTAAAAATTTTCCTATCGAGGTTTCTAATCCCGTAGAAAATATTGGGATTAGTGACACCTTGTAACTTTATGCTCTTGTATATCCACGTTTCAAGCCTCATTTGGTTAGGTTGGGGGTGTACTAGATTCATGGGAGACTCGTAGTACCTAAACGAGTCCAAGACTTCTCTAATAGTTGAGTTTTGGGTGATGGTTCATGCAAGGGTCAACTTTAAACAACCATAACTCTTGGTAAATTTAGAACTGGGTTTCCCATGACATGTCAAATGAAAGCTCTTTGAGTTAGCTTCAAAATGCACTTGGTTTCACCTCATTCCGATATCGTATGAAGGTGTTGTGACCGCTTTCGTGAGACACTCCCGTGCAGTGAAGCCCCACGGGCACCCATATGGGTAGTGTGGCCTTGTACGAATCGTGGGAAATGTTTGGGTCTGGAAAATGGAATGAGGAGCTAAGTCTTGGTCCATGACTAGTGGAACAGGTCGTGTGACTCACCACTTGTCATGAGAAGGGGCGTGGAGGTGTTTTAGGAGGCTTGGTTAGGCGTGGGTGGCATTGGAAGCTAAGGCAAGGGCCACGACTGCCTCGTACGGCTCGTGTGAAGGGGTACGGGCCGTGGCACCTGGGCATGTGGTGGCCAGCAACATCTTCATCTAAGTGAGGTGGGACGGACCAGTAAACGGTCTGTGTAACACTACACAGTCCGTGAAAGTGGCCGTCAAAGTGACATTGACGCTAACTTTTTCTCAAGTGGTCCAATTCCATTTTTCTGTCTAAGTCTTGTCTCACGGGCACTCCACATGACCCGTGGAGTGCCAAACGACCAGTAAAGTCTCCAGTGAGATGACACTTTGCTAATTTTTTCATCCGTTCACTTATGGCATCTCCGTAAATTTTAATTACCCTAATGCCCTTTTTAGACTTCAAATGCTATCCTAACCTTCCTAAAAGACCTAAACAATATTTCAAAAGGATCAAACTCATTACTCTCATCTCAAATACACTCTCAACTCTCTCAAAAGCCTCCATTAAGCTCCAATTCAATTTCAAGGAAACCCAAGAACAAGATTGGATTCAAGGATTATTTCTAAGCCTCCATTCTTCCTAATCTCAATTCAAAGCAACTCTAGACCTAAGGTATGTGGGTTTCTTTCATGGGTTCCTTTCACCCATGATACCCAAGCTTCCGTTTCCAAAATTGCATGATTTAAAGTTGAGGTTACAAATGGGTTTACCATTATGAACATGTCTATGAACTATGTTAAAGTTATGTAAAGTTGTGACTATTTTTCTATGTTGTGAGCTATATATCTTAGATCTATAATAAGTTTTGATGAGGGATTTTGATATGAATGTCTAGTGGGTGTTGCAAGGTGTTGATTTAAAGGTTTTACCACTGATTTTCCCACATGATTTCATCTCTAAATTGAATGCTCTTTTACCCCCATTACACACCCCTAAGGTGCTTGATAAAATGTCCGGTTATGGTTTATTAATGAATTGAAGATCCAAAGCATGTCTTATGTTATGAATGATGTTATGATGATGAAAGAAGAGTATGTATATGATTTTATGATGATGATAAAACGAAAGTATGTACATGATATCTCTCTATATAGTGTTGCATTGACCATAGCCAATTGAGGGGTATACCTCAATCACCATGGGAGGTAGGGTGTGACCATCCTTTAACCTATCAAGGGGTTTGTACCTTAGTACTAGGGTGATGGGGCGGCATCATCACTAACCTATTAAGGGGTTTGTACCTTGGTAACCTATCAAGGGGTCTATACCTTGGCACCTAGGCGATGGGGCGGCATCATCACCAACCTACCAAGGGGTTTGTACTTTGGAAATCTAGTTTGGTCTTTTCTACACGTATGTTATCCTATATAAGCATGAGTTACTTAAGCATATTTTACTTAAGCATTGATCATACATGCAATATTGTTATATTATGC
>JAPFFP010002398.1:5342-17986 GCA_026153255.1 Solanum medicagineum
TATGTGCTATGTGCTATGTGAATCCATGCAAACTCCTATCCCTATGACATCCCCATAGCGTGAGTCATACTCACTCGCCTCTTAGAACCATGTGCTTATTGTTTAATTATGTGCTTCCAAACTGATAATGCGTAAAATGGATGCTATGATGCTTGTTTAGGGACTCTCGGCTTCCCATTTTCCATGTCACCCTAGGCCCTATGCCGAAGTCATGACACACAAAATCAATGATAGAAAATAACTAGGTATTGTGTTTCCCATGAATTCTTAACGCAATATAACCTCATATTTGTAAACTTTTCTAGTGAGTAGCATGCAGAACTAGTAACATATGTTCACCTAAGTCCTTGGTCTGGCAAATAGATAAATTTCACCCCTAACTTGGTCTATCCATATGTGTCGCATTACTAATCCTAAGTCTGGTCCCAGTCTTGGTCCGTTCAAGCTAATTAGATAACTTTCATGTCAAATCCTGTTATTTATCCCATTTCCTATTCATTAGCCCCTTGGACCAACAATTTCAAATAAGGTGAATTCTAACATTTGCAACAGTTGAAAAGCAATCAAAACAAAGAGATAAATAATACATGCACGCACACTTTCCAAGGATAACAAATTATTTGATTTTTACTTTGTTAGTTCTTCATGGTTCTCACAACCCTAACTGTTGATTTAGCTACTCATCTATGTAATTGATGAAATCATGATTAATGTCTATACAATTAAAAATACTTACAATAAAGAATTCAAGAATGAAAAATCCAAAATGTCTATGTTAATCGTAACACAAAAATCCAAACATAAGAACAAAGTGTTTTTGCCTTCAAAAACACTAAAACACAAACTCAAATTTGATAATAATATATTATGTACATCATAAGATAACTAAAAATCCTATTTATAAACATAGAAAACCAAATCCTAGACAAATAAGAAAAACTAGATTCGGGCCCGACCACCAGCCAAAAGTACAGTCCGTAGATAAATCCAAGGCCCGTGATTGGGGTATCGTAGACTGAAACACGGTAACTTTTGGCCAATTCACAAATCCTTATCCATGGCTTGTAGTTTGTACTATGATTCATGGTCTTCCTTGTCCTACATGATCCTTGTTTCTACGCTTCTCAACCACGATAAAGACCACTGGCCATGGAATGATCTATGGCCCATCCTGCTAATCGTCAAATCAACATTAGAAAATCCCTTTATCTATGGATCCAACACATGAACACCTAACCACGACCCGTAGGTGGTCTGGTAGATGGCCAAAAAACGGGAAACTCAATAGTCATTCACAAAAATTCCTCGAATCCTGTAATCTTGTAAAAAGAACACCAACACAAATTAAATCTACTAAAAATCACTAGATAACACACAAAATTCCAAGTTTAAAAATCAAAAGTGCCATATTTTGTAGCACATCAACATCCTCAACTTAAAATCACATAGCATATCATATCTCAGTCAACAACAGATACCCTCGAAAACATTCAGTGCATACACGAGACATCAATTAAGCAAACTCATGAAGATCCATACATGTCAGAGAAGTCCTATTTCTCACATACTTAATATACTCTTATTAATCCCTGGGACTAAGTAGATATGCTCACACTCACAACAAATATCCAAATACCATGTACAATACAATAGGCTTGTCCCTATATTCTAGATCGTGGCATTCAACTACTTAAACTAGGATCACTATAGGTCATTCTTGGCTTGTAGCATAGGCTTGGTGGCAGGCATGGTCTATTTGGAACATAGTGACAAAATGCCCTCCTTTACACTGTGTTGTTTTTCACTTATCCTTACTAACACTGCCACTTTTATGACTCATTTTTTCCTTTCACACAACTTGAACATTTTTGGGTATATTTTCATGCTTCTCATGCTCTTTGCCTTTTTAATTTTCTCAATCTTTTTCGTTTTGGCTCCCTTTTGGTTCTTATTCATTGTTTCACACACCCATCTCATGTTTTTACCTTTTTTATTATACTACTTTCATACCCATTCTGAGTGGTTGTGATTCTTTTCAGTAGCTGCCTTTAACTTGTAAGGCCCCAGATGTTGGAAGGCATGGAAGTGCATAAGGTATGAATTCTCAAAATTTTCCAAGTGTAAGTGGAGGTCATGAAGGGCTATATAGACTGTGTAATGATACATAGGTCGTACATGGGTTTCATCGACTCGAGGGTGCAATTCCAGTAGATCAAGTTCAGAGGTCGTCAATGCACCAAGGTAACCATGAGTCGTAAATGGCTCTACGAACCATTTTTAACTTGTGCTCGTGGAATTGGAAGACTTGGTGGAAATAATAGCTTTTTAGAGATTGACGTATGAACAAACAGGATAGCATGTTACGTCAATTGATGGGTCATAGGTGGTATTGTGGTTTGAATTTCAGAGAAGGTCACTGAGGGTCCAAAAATTAATAGGATGAGACCCCCTTCCCATGACCCCCGGAATGGACCACGACCTGTAATTGAGTCTCGTAGTCTAGTCTGACAGATTCTTAGAAGGGGAAATATTGACATTTTCTAACATCTTAAGCCTGTGCTATGTTTTTTAAGCCCTAAAATAAGCTCTATCCAGCCCTATACAAGCCTAAACCACTCCTCTCCAACTCATTCTAAATTATTCCAAGTACAAACTCCTCCTAAATACACTCAAATCTTTCTCAAGAGATTCAAGTAAAAGGTGTAACCTAGGGTTTTGAATTTTCCCCATTCTCAAACAAGGTTTCCATCTCCATCACACCAAGGTATATATATACTTTACCCACCATGTTTTGGTCAAAGCTATGTGCCAAGCTTCTTATGTGTTGCAAGCCATGTGGTAAGATATGTAGATTATGCACGTTGTGAATATTAAAAAGGATAACAAGCATGTTATGAGCTCATAAGTGTATTTTCTCAACAGTGCTGCTATCTACTCTAACCTACACTAGGAAAATAAATCCCTAATGGTTGGTACTACATCTAGTTTGGATGTCAACATTTGGAGCTCCTCGATATTATAGATCTCGTGTCCCAGCCTCGATTTTTCAACCAGATATCATCACAATGTATGAGACACAAGCCTTCAACATACCAGCATCTGGCTAGTCGAAAACATGGAGTGTCACAGTGACTGACTTGTCCAAACCATCAGACTCTAAACTTGACCCCTCCTTGGAGCCTAAACCATCACGGTCATCAAAGCCAAAGTAGGACCACTCGCTTGAGCTAGAAAACTATGTTGACTCACTCTGTTTAAGTCCTCCCTTATCAGACTTATAACAATAGGTGTCTAGACTGAAACAATATAATGGGATATTGCTCGTATCCGTTATAGCTAGACGATCTTATCAGGATGGACATCAAGCTCCTAAATCGATCACACCTCTCATACTCTTTTAGATCATCTCATAATCTGTTTAAGAGCTAGCCTCTACACATCTAGTAGGATCAACCTTTGGTGCCATAGTACCTGATACGAGAACGTGTGAGTCCACAGTAATTGAAAATAAAAAGAAATATTTACATGGATAGAAAGCACAAAAGTCCTCTTATGGGCCATAGAATGAAATATGGACCATTGAAGGCAGTTGAGGACACAGGGGAACAGTAACTTTGCTTACTAGAAGTACAACCACAAAAGCAATTAACGACCAGTTTAAACTATGGGCCATGGAATGAGGTCGTGGTTGTAGACCCTTAAGAGTAAATTACAAAAACTCAGACCATGATCCCTGTTTACGACCTGTAGACTAAACTACGACCCCTAAATAGGATTGACTTGTTGAATGTGTATATTTCAAGTTATTGAAGTCTATCCACGAGGGGCAATAGCAGTTCATGGATGAATCCACGGGCATAAATGACCCTCGTTATTTAGGAAGTATAGTACCTAAAAATTCAAAGTCCAATCCAATTTTCCAAATATGCATAAATACTCTTAATCCAGCTAACAACCCTATCAACAAGTGAAACACAATTTTCAACATATTCTCCAACAAAAGTTAACAACATTTAATCCAAACTCAGCCTAATTAAGCCCAACAAAGTATGAAACATAGTCCAACCAATGAATGTGCATATCTAATACTTATTGTTCACCCTAGATCAAATCACTAAAAATGTAATGTACCTGGTGTTTTTAAGCCTATACTTGTGTGAAAAGATAATGCTCAAGTGAATTCCTATTGAGTTAAGTAAAATTTCAAATGAAGGTTATCTTAGTGATTAGCTTGGATTAGTTATGTGATTGTTAAGGTGGTCTTGGAAGGGCGGTTGGTTTATCCTGGTATAATATTTTGGGGGCAATGTTATGTGAAGTTAAGCCTATGCGTTTTGACTCCTTATGCTTTTATGATTATCAAAGACTTTCCCTTAGTCCCACTTCCCTTTCATTATATAATGTGGTGTTTATTTTTCTTTCGCAACCAAGGATGTGTGGATGATATGCTTTAGAGGCTTGTTTGGGGTCCCTTTGGGTTCCTCATTCGCAGTGTCACGTCTATGACCTAGTCTTGGGTCGTGACAAACTTGGTGTCAGAGCACTCAGTTGTTAATGGTCCTTGAAATCCAATACACTGCATCGATTAGAGTTCTAGTCATGATTGTGAAGCGTGTCACAACTATGAATGGGAGGCTATGAGGCGTTTTAGGAAATGTTTCACTTCTTTATGGTCTATGTCATGCTTTAGATGTAAGTGTAAGGCTTTTCCCCTAACGAATGCTCTTTTCTCTTCTAGATCATGTCGATTCCAGGAGGAAGACTAAGGAGAGTCCGTACACTCGAGGTGCAATAGACCCCTCCCGCTCCTTAAGGAGGAGGGGTAGCCCAAGATGAGTTTCGAGATGCTATTATATCTTGGCTCATGCTATAACCAACTGAATAAACCAAGGGGCCCAAGCCCTTCATGCTCCCACTCCAGCTTCTATTGTGAGGGATTTCACAAGAATGTACCCACTAGAGTTCCATGAATCTAAGATGGATGAGGATCCCCAAGAGTCCCCAAGAGTTCATAGACAAGGTGTATAAGATGCTATCCATCATGGGGGTCAACTTGGAGAAAAAGCCAGAGTTTGCGGCTTACCAACTCGAAGGGGTGGCTCAAATTAGGTTTACTCAATGTAAGTTGGAGAAGGGGAATGATAATGCTATCCCTTGGGAAGAGTTCAAAGCCGCATTCCTCAATCGATTCTTTCCTATCAATCTAAGGGAGGCTAAGATGATGGAGTTTATGAACTTTAAGCAAGGTTCCATGAGTGTGAGAGAGCATACCGTCAAGTTCAACATGCTCTCCAACTATGCTCCACAATAGATTGCCTAACCTAGATCAAGGATGAACAAATTTGTGTGGGGCTTGTCTGACTTGGTTAATGAGAAGAGTCGTACCTCCATGCTAGTGAGCAATATGGATTTGTCTCGGTTTATGACTTATCTTGAGCAACTAAAGGGGGAAACCATAGAAAAAGAAGAAATGGTGAGTCCAACAGGGCTCGTTTTGAAGGTGGTTTCCAAGGTTTTAAGGGTGGCCGATTTCCTCAAGGCCACACATTCCAAGGCCAAGAGTCATCTGATGCTCCTAACAAGAGGTTTTCCAATGATAGGGTGACTAAACCACGATTCCAAGGTGGTAGTGAAGGAATGACAAATCCTAGATGCCCAAGGTATGAAAGGAATCATAGGTCCATGTTTGAGGAATTCTAGTGCTTGCTTTGGTCATGGTGAAATGGGTCACAAGGTTATTAATTGCCCTCATACTCAAAACAAAGGTAGAGATGGTCGTCCACAAGAGAAGGTGCTAATGTGGGTCCAAGGGCAAGGGGAGGCCATCAAGGGGGTCCTCCAAGGAAAAATAGATTCTTTGCTCTTCAAGGAAGGGAAGGGGTGGAAGAGGTGCCCGATGTTGTCACTGTTATGTTAAATCTTTTTTATTTGGATGTGTATGCTATGATAGACACAAGTGCCACTCTTTCTTTCATTACTCCTTTTGTTGCCAAAAAGCTTCATGTTAGTCCCGAATTGTTGTGTGAACCTTATGAAGTGTCTCCCCCGTTTGTGAGTCCGTTGTTACTAAAAGTGTCTACAGAAATTGTCCCATTTTCATATTGCATAAACTCTTGCCTTATGATTTTGTTGAATTAGATATTGTGGATGTTGATGTCATTCTTGGGATAGATTGATTGCATGTGTATTATGCTTCTATTGATTGCAGAACCCATAGGATCAAATTCAATTCCCTAATAAGCCCATCCTTGAGTGGGAAAGTCATAATGTGGTGGTCAAGGATAGATTCATTTCTTGTCTTAAAGCTCAAAAGTTGATTTCTAAGGGTTGCCTCTATCATCTTGTGAGGGTTAGGGATATTGAGTCCAAAGTCCTTCCTATTGAGTCAGTTGTAGTGGTCAATGAGTTTCTTAATGTCTTTCACGATGAGCTTCCTGGTGTTCCTCCCGAAAGGGAAATAGACTTTGGTATAAACCTCCTTCCCGATACTCAACTCATTTCTATTCCCCTTTACCATATGGCCGTGGAGGAATTGAAGGAGTTGAAGGATCAATTAAGGGATTTGTTGGAGAAGGGTTTCATAAGGCTAGTAAGTCACATTGGGGTGCGCCATGTTATTTGTGAAGAAAAAGAATGGTTCTTTTAGAATGTACATTGATCACCGGCAACTTAATAGAGTAACCATAAAGAACAAGTACCCTCTATCAAGGATTAATGACCTTTTTGATCAACTTCAAGGGGCTAGTCACTTTTCTAAGATTGATCTTCGGTCCATATATCACCAAGTGAAAGTGAGGGAGTGTGATATTCCCAAGACGACTTTCTGGACTAGGTATAAGCACTTTGAGTTTGTGGTTATATCCTTTGGGTTGACCAATGCACCGACTATATTTATGGATCTCATAAATAGGGTCATTAAACCCTACCTTGACATGTTTGTGGTGGTCTTTATTGATGATGTCTTGATCTATTCCCACGGTGAGGAGGAGAATGTGAATCACTTTTGGATGGTTGTCACGCCCTTAGTCCCGTTAAGGTCGACTGGCACCCGTTGCCGATAAGGCTCAGGAGAAGCAACCTGTATCCATGCGCTTTCTATATATATTATAAGGGTTTTCTTTATTCAACATGTCTTTAAGAATGTAAACAGTGATAACAAGCCAAAGGGAAATGTGTAATGCTAGGCCGTTGGGGCCACGTTGTCTAAAGTAGAAGACATGACCATACTTTAATTTACATAGTCTACAAAGCTTTTAGATAAGGAAAAGTATCTGATAAGGGTCGGTACAGGCCCCGCCTCGACTAACTATACAATACAAAAATATAAGCTCTAAAAAGACAAAGCTCCGAAGTAACCTGGAGCTTGGTAACAGCAGTTGGATATCCTTTACTCCTACTTGGGAGATTTACTAACACCTATATCTGCAGCATGAAATGAAGGTCCCCCGTAAGGTACATCAATACGAGATAATGTACTGAATATGCAAGGTAGGAAATATTGTATATGAAGTAATAACTCAAATGAAACTATGCATTGGTGTAGGATAGGAGACCACCTTTAGTTATACACTTGGATCATGTACTTTATGTTCTTTTTATTACTTTACCTTTACTGTATAATTTGTTCACAACATGTAATACAAATGACCAACTGATCAGTAGTAAATCTATATCGGGATCGGCCTTGAGGATTTTCCTTTAACCCCATGGGCTACCCCCGTGATAGGATTGACCCTGGCTAGGTGATTCTTCTACCCCTTGGGTTACCACCTATCAATAAGCAATATACGTTACCTTTATATTACCTTTGAGATGATTCTTTTGGTGGTAACAATATTGGAGCTCCAGGACTGAAGATGTAGCATGTGACATGTAGATACTCACACAAGACAATATGACAATGAAAAGAGTACATTACACAAATAATGAAATGCATACGAGATGAAACAACTCGTGAACTTTATTTAGCAACAAGAACCCATGTAACTTGGTATCCACGTATGTCTGCAGCTTTGAAGGTAGTAGAGACACAATTAATAGTTGTGTCGGAGTTGGTAAGCACCTTTATGTGTCAAGGAAGAATCTAGATTTCATGCCAAGTAATACAAAATGAGTAGGAAGATACCTCTCTGTATGACCACCTCGAGATAACCTTCCCTTCCTCCAAATATTTATCTACAACATAGTAGGTGATAAAACTAGCTAGCAACCAATAGATACATCTTGGCAGCCCAATCTTATAAAAAAATAACATACGGGAAACAAGCGGATAATTATAAACCCAAGCATATTCTTTCAGCCTTTCTATTCCTAATCATATTTTCTAATACACATTCTCATATAAATATCATACGTAGCCTGTTTCAGTTCCATAACAGTCTTACAACAACCCACAAAGCACAACACATAACAATTCTACGCAACATACAAATAGGCGGCATAACATTACATCACTTCGCTACATTTTGACGTCGACAATTCCAAACCTGTTCCAACTTTAACCAAACAGTCTCCACCATATATACACATAAAACCAGTCCTAATATAGTTCAAAAACAGTCCTCAAAATAGGTGGAGAACGTGAGTCCATAGTCCTCAATCAATCAGCCCACAAGTTCCTAATACGAGCACAATTACAATATCACACAAGAATTCACTTTCACGGACTGTAAAAATGGTGAAGCAGCCTTTATACATCATTATAGAACCAATACTCATTAAGAAAAGTAGCCTCCCTTCATAGTCAATCCAACCAAAAAGAGAAATGTTTCCAAAAAAACAAGAAAAATGTACAAACAACTATTGGAACACATGCTGTCCAACAATTTCAGCAAAGGTATAATCAACTTAGCCTCTTGTTTTACATAAGAAAACCATACTAAACACATAACTGTTCTTACTTACCTTTACCCTCAAGGTGTAGGGCTTCTCCAAGAACCCTAAAAGTCTCTTGTGTCTGCTTGTAAGGTCAAGAAAGAGTTGAGAGAAAACTTGGAAAACAATCTGATTTTCTTTTGTTCAAGTTAGAATGCCATATGGGAGCTTTTTTAAACCCTTTTTAAAGGGGGACATTGGCCGACCTACTAAGGCATTTTTAGCCTGACTTTACTAAGTTGGTGATGCAACTTCTTTCCCCTTTCACTTGGGCCTCATTGGGTTCAAATTGGTTGGGCCTTGGCTTCCCATTTTTCCCTTTTCTCCTTACTTAGTTTTGGGCCCAATGGGTTGTGATGCACTTGGGACCTTTTATTATACTTCTTGGGCTATAATTATTTTCCATTTATGATGGTAAAACACAGGCTAAAGCTACACCCTTAACATGGACTTTATTCATAGTCGAACTTGGACAAATTCGACGTCGGGCCTCGTCTCCGTTTAGCTAGCAAATTTAAGCTAAGCAAGTAGGTGTCTCACCTGCTAGCTTCCTAAGTCCTACAAGCACATCAATTTTCTCACTTTGTTTAGGGCTGTGATCTCCTCAATTTGACTTAAAACTTATTTACACACGATCCTCTTCAGCGTTAGACATACATGTCACCCTCTAATTTGAGATTCAAACACTTTTAAAAATTGGCACTAATTTGAAAAGCCATATCATGTTTCATTTGTATAGTACTAGTATTGTAAGATGTGGGTGTTAGATCCTCCCCCCTGCCCCTAGGAACATTCATCCTCAAATGTTAGCATAATTGGATAGCTTAACCAAGTTTAAACCTTTACTTACACAAACTTTAATAATACATTAAGTATTCAATCACGCGTACCTATTAGTGTCCCGATTCTGCATGTTGGACTTCCTCTTTAGCTTCAAATAAGTAAGGGTATTTTGATCTCATCGCGTCCTCGGCCTCCCATGTTATTTCTTCTGCTTGCTGGCTTCTCCAAAGTACTTTTATTGAAGCTATTTCTTTATTTCTCAACTTCTTAACTTGACGATCTAGAATAGCAATAGGTATCTCTTCATATGTGAGATCTTCTGAAACCTGAACGTCTTCAATAGGAGTGATACGGGATGGGTCACCTATGCATTTTCGAAGCATTGAGACATGAAAAACTGGATGAACCATTGAAAGCTCTTGGGGTAGCTCTAGTTCATGTGCAACCTACCCGAACTTCTTAATAATTGTATATGGCCCTATGTAACGTGGGTTCGGTTTTCCTTTCTTACCAAATCTCATAACCCCTTTCATTGGAGACACCTTTAGAAATACCCAATCCCCTATTGAGAATTCTAGTCCTCTCCTTCTAGCATCCGCATATGATTTGTGATGACTTTGGGTTGTTTCTAGCCGCTGTTGTATTACCTTAACTTTTTCCATGGCTTGTTATACTAGATCTGGCCCAACAAGGCGGTTTCATCCACTTCAAACTATCCAATTGGCGATCTGCATTTCCTTCCATATAAAGCTTCATAAGGTGCCATCTTGATACTAGCGTTTTAGCTATTATTATAGGAAAATTCAATAAGTGGCAAATGCTCCACCCAACTACCTTTAAAGTCAATATACAAGCTCGTAACATATCCTCAAGTGTCTGAATGGTGCATTCTGCTTGACCATCTGTTTGAGGGTGGAATGTTGTACTCAAATTCACTTGTGTCCCTAAACTCCTTTTGAAGGACTTCCAAAATTTTGCAGTGAATTGAGCCCTCCAATCAGAGATAATGGAGATTGGGACTCCATGTAGCCTCACCATCTCTTTGAGGTATAGCTTGCCATACTCTTCAGCTGTATATCACTCCTGACTGGCAAGAAGTGTGCTGACTTTGTGAGTCTGTCAACTATTACCCATATAGAGTCAAACTTCTGAAATGAGCGAGGCAACCCTGTAATAAAATCCATATTAATCATATCCCACATCTATGTTGGAAGCTTTATACACTGTATATAACCTCCTGGCTTTTGGTATTCTACTTTCACTTGTTGGCAATTTGTACATTGAGCCACAAATTTTGCAAGGTCCTTTTTCATGTGTCCCCACCAAACATTCCCTTCAGGTCATGATACATCTTAGTTGATCTTGGATGGATGGAATATCGGGAGTGATGGGCTTCTTCGATTATCCTCTTCCTTAGTCCATTAATATCAGGCACACAAAATCTATTTTGGCAATAAAGTACTCCATTTTGTGTAAGATCAAAGCCCTTCATCGTACCCTGACTAACATTTTCCTTAAGTCATCGTAAAATAGGATCCTCGAACTATCTTCTTTCACCTCCATTAGCAACGAAGACTCCGCAGCATTATGCACAACAACCCCTTCCTTTGAAGTTTCAAGAAGGCAAACTCCCAAATTAGCTAGTTGTCATAAATCCTTAGCCACTCCTTGACTTACCATGGCCTGGTCACCAGTATTCATGATTTCCTTATGACTCAGAGCATCGGCTACCACATTTGCTTTCCCCGGATGGTATAGTATATCAATGTCATAATCCTTTATAAGCTCTAGCCATCTCCGTTGTCTGTAGTTTAGATCTTTCTACTTAAAGATGTATTGCAAGCTCTTATGATCAGTATATATGTCAACGTGAACCCCATACAAATAGTGGCACCATATTTTCAAAGCAAATACAACTACTGCTAGCTCAAGATCATGAGTTGGGTAGTTTTTCCCATGTGGTCGTAGTTGCCTAGATGTATAAGCAATTACCCTTCCACGCCGTGTCAGCACACACCCTAATCCAACTCCTGAAGAATCACAATACACTACATACCCTTTTGTGCCTTCTGGAAGTACTAGCACAGGTGCAGAAGTTAGCTTATTTTTCAGCTCATGGAAGCTCCTTTCATATGCATCATTCCATTGTTATTAGTTGCCTTATGTGTCAACTTTGTTAGAGGTGCAGAAATAGAAGAAAAATCTTCAACGAACCTTCTGTAAGAACCTGCCAACCCTAGGAAGCTCCGAACTTCCGTGGGTGTCGTTGGCCTTGGCCAATCTTTCATAGCCTCTATTTTTTGACAATCAACCCTTATTCCCTCATCAGACATAATATGACCCAAGAATGCCACTGAGTTTAGCCAAAATTCACATTTAGAAAGTTTGGCATACAACTATCTATCACGAAGAACATGTAACACTTGTCTTAAGTGATTTACGTGGTCCTCTTCTGATCTTGAATATTATACCAAAATATCATCTATAAATACTATCACGAACACATCCAAAAATGACTTGAATACACTATTCATCAGATCCATAAAAACTGTTGGTGCATTCGTTAGCCCAAATGACATAACAAGAAATTCAAAGTGACCATAGTGTGTTCAGAAAGTAGTCTTAGGTATATCTTTCTCCTTCACTCTCACTTGGTGATAACCTGATCTCAAATCAATTTTTGAAAAGCATATGGCACCCTGTAACTGATCAAATAAATCATCAATCCTGGGAAGGGGGTGTTTATTCTTAATTGTCACCCTATTCAATTGTCGATAGTCAATACACATTCTCAAGGTGTCATCCATTTTACATACAAATAACACTGGTGCACCCCAAGGGGACACACTAGGCCTTATAAAAACCCTTCTCCAATAAGTGTTTTAACTGCTTTTTTAATTCACGCAATTTTGCCGGGGCCATTCTATATGGAGGGATGAAAATAGGTTGAGTGCCTGGAAGTAAGTCAATACCAAAATCTACTTCTC
>JAPFFP010002418.1:0-17985 GCA_026153255.1 Solanum medicagineum
GGAAGTTTGGTCATAAACAACTTTCCTTTAAGAAATTGTTGTTAATTTCATTTTTAATTAAGTAATGTTATTAATTATTATATTTAAATAAATTAAAATTATATACTTAAATAATTTATATAATATATTTTGAAATATTTTAATTATAACTTTCAAAATTTAAAATACTTTAAATATAATATACATTGATACATTATAGAAATGGGGTTCTGGGAGTCTGTACAAAGGAACAATCTCACCATACCCTGTGCTGACACCATGACTAAAGTAGGATGGATCGACGACTGGAAAATATTTGTCAACTCAGTTCACAAACATGGCTTCAAATGGAAACGCTTTATCCCTTTCTGCCTATGGCATCTTTGAAAGAATAGGAATACAAACATCTTCAATAACACAAAAGTGCTTCTTGATTATAACTTTGTCTATGACTAAGCCATAGAATATAGTTATGTCATAAAGCAACATCAGAGGATTGTCTCTGGTGACACTATGATCACTGTGAAATGAGAACCCCCAGATGAAGGTGTTGTGATGCTAAAACTTGATGGTGCAGTACAAGGGAACCCTAGCCCAGCTGGTATTCGAGGGGGGGGGGGGTCTTTCGAAACCACAAGGGTGACTGGGTGTTGGGCTTCCTTCGGTCTATCACCATGCCACCCCCTTTGAAGCTGAACTAAGAGGATTACTAAGGGGCCTACAAATAGCTATAAACTATACACTATCCCCTCTATGGATCAGTATGGACTCATCAGACTTAATTCAAGCTATTAAAATAGGCAACTTAATTTATGACAATCAAATTTCTGAATGCAGATACTTGATGAACAGGTTGGGCGCGGTTTAAATGCAGCATTTCTTTAGGGAACAAAATCAAGCCGCAGATAGCTTGGCAAAGAAAGCAGTCAAGAGGCAAAACGTGGGCACTACCACCCTTTTTGTAACCCCCTCCCCCTCTCTTTTGTAAGGCAAATATGGCAAAGTCACTGTATGGGTACAATGTACACAAGGAAAATAAATGGTCACTCTGCAAACTACTACCACTAGCAGTGGTGACAGCATGTAAGCCATGCATTATGCATACTAATATATAAGATATCGCCTTAGTTATCAGAAAAAAGAAATCATGTGAATCAATAATCCTTAAGGGTATGTTTGGTAGGAGGTATTAGGAGTATGATCCATGGATTAGTTGAAGGTATTAATTAGTACAATGTTTGGTAAAAATTTTGGATCATGTATAACTAATCCATGGTATTAGTTAATCCCACGTACATGGTATTAGCTAATACCTCCCATTTGATGGTCTTAGCTAATACCTTGGTTTAATACCATGGGATTAAATACATAAAGACACAAATATTTCTCAAATTCTTTTATATTTTTTTTATTTTTTGATTTTATATTTTATATTTGTAGTTTTGTAGTAGTAAATTTATTTAAATAAATTAGCTTATGAATTTTATTTATTTGCGGATTCACATTTTCATAATATAAAAATAAATAAATTTACCATGTCAATTTTTAAATTTTATTTATTTGTAGTTTCATATTTGCATAATACACAAAAAAATATTTTGACATGTCAATTTTTTTTTATAACTAATTTTATTTGAGTGATTTATTGATACAATATAAAGTCCAATTATGTTAGATATATTCTCAAAGTTGAGTGACCTCGTAAGATCTAAACACTATATTAAAATTACAACTTCCAAATTTTTGGGTATAAATATAGATTGTTTATTTTACAATTGTTTACCATCTTTTCTATTTTAGTAATAGATGATTGACATTTTATTAGTGATGAATTTATTAAGATTACAATTATTTATTCTCAAATAATTCAAGTGAGAAAATAGCAAACATAATGACAAATTATTATTTTTCTAAGTAGTTAGAAGTTACAAAAAAAAATCTACTTTGATCTAATTACATGAAATAAAATATCTCATAATAATTCAAGGGCATAATTATAATTTTTTTTTATAGAATTTTAAACCATGCATAAAATTAAATAGAAAATAATAAACCAAACATGGGATGAAAAATAATCCTAGCATTACTAATCCCTGCATAACTAATCTCTGCATTATTCATTTTTGTACCAAACGACCCCCAAGTGTTTTACCTAGTTCAATGTGATCCAAGAGTAACAAAATGTTGCTGTCTTTTTTAAATATTTTTCAAAATATTTTAATAATGATCAATCAAAATTCAAAATATCTTAGATATGGTAGAAATCAATACATAACAGAAACCATAAAAGTCACATGTTCCTAAATATCGAATCTAGTTAATAACAATCCAAGAGCTACATTAGTAATTTTTTTCTGGACTCACATAGATATTAGTATATAGATATGTTGTCATTTAAAGAAGTCCATCTTTTATCTAATAAAGTATATTTATCTTGAGCTAAAAATAAATATTTATTAATATGGAATTAATTTAAATAAGAAGAAGCTCATAGACCTTTTCATATATCTTTTAAGTTGAAAAGACACTTCATAATTCTTTAAAAGAAATGATCTTTAAATCAGAAGAACTATACTCGCTATTCTTCTCTCTTCATCTCTAAAAAGAATAAGTAAAAAAAATGATCTTCAAGATTCATAAGATCAAATTCTTCAATAAAATTATTATGAACAAGGTTAGGTTTTTTTTTTTTTTTTTTAAATTCTTATGAATTCATATCTATTGTGATTTATTTGCAATCTTGAGTGAACTTTTAAAAAACTTCTGACAAGTATGTTATTTATACCTAACTAATTTATTTTATAGTAATAAATAGTGCGATAAAAACTAACGGCACTAGTCAAGTCTCTCGGTAATTATTAGAAATTACTTTAGACTATTTAGAAAATTCTTCTCCCTCTTTTTGACTTAGTTCATGAGTTACTAGCAACGTGCAAAACAGAAGTTTGTTGGCATTTGACCATATTTTATCATAAAATTGTTACAAGATAATTTTTAATTTTTAAAATAAAAAATAATATTTGAAGATTGAAATTCTATTTGGTCATTTTTAACTTTTTATCAGTAATTTAAAGTGAAATTATTTTTTTTATTATTTTTTAAAATTCTTGAAAATTCTATAATTAAGTTAAATTTCGAAATCTCAGGACAAACTTATTTTTTAGCGTTCAATTTCAAAATCTAATACAAAATTTTCATTCTTTTTTTTAAAAAAAATAAAATTCATCCATATAATGTCAGAGTTAAACATCTCTCCAACGTTTATATTTTATCAAAAATTTTCATATTTAAACGCCTTCTTAGTATGAAATAGTACATTCTTCTCTATCATTTATGGACATACTTAATTGTCTAGTCCAATTTTCTTCTCTTTCAAAGATAAAAATCTCTAGTCAATTAAGAGTTTGTAGTTGTTAGTTTCTTATTAATTGTGTTGGTTCATAGACCATTGAAGTGCAACCACTTAATAATTAAATAGGCTCATTGATTGTTTCTTATTTGTAATTTCCTTATGGTTGCCTGCTGCTTGCTCCCTCTTTCTCATTTTAATTGAATTTATAAGATTATATATATATATATATATTAATAAAAATATTTAAAGATAAAATTTACACCATACTTTTTAATATTACTCTTTGTAAAGTCATAAATATGTAATGTAATTTATCTCCTTGAAAATATAAAACTTCAATAAATGAAAGAAAAAATATGGAAAAAATTTCAAACATTTATCTTGAATTTTAAATAATTCACTTATTTTTGAAAAAATCTCAAAACTTCAATTAATTTGGACAGAAAAATATTTAATAAATGTGTGATTTTTCTTGTTTCAGTTTTGTCCCACCCTACAAGGATTGAAAAGACAGGTCAAAGTGTCAATATATATATATTCACTTATATTTATTCATTACTTTAATTTTTTTTAATATTTATTTGTTGCTTCTAATATATAAAAATAGATTTACTTTTTTTATTTTACCTTCAATATTAATTATTTATTTCTCAAATCATTTCTTGAAATCTGACAATATACATCAATTAATCTGGATATCATAATAAAATATTATTAAATATTATTATTTCTTGAAAGACATACAAAGTCAAATAAACTAGTAAAAGTGAACCGGGATAATGTATTTGACAATGAACTGTTTAAGTATTCTTCTTGATAAATGATACTCCCTCCGTACAAAAATAGTTATCTACTTGACATAGAGATTAAGAAGCAGTAAATGATAAAATTCATCTTACCACATCATTTTTTAAATATAATAAATTAAATATAATATCTTGAAAAATATAATAGAAAAATGACTATAATCAATGATAATGATAAATTAGCAACTAAGTTTAAAATTATTTCTTAATTTCATGAAGTAGACATGTATTTTTAGTCATCTATTTTTCAGTCCAATGTACAAATAAAGATAGACGAAGAAAGTAATAGTGATTATTATCATATTCCGATCAAGTAGTTGAAACAAGTAAGAGTTTTACTTTTACCATAAAAAACATGGATATTAGGAGTAATGTTTTGTTTAGCGTTGACCCATAAATACATTTCTGTTCCGTAAGATTTAAGATCATTCTTTTTTTATGAATCTTAGGTGTGAAAAAAATTTCGTTGAAATCCAAACCTCTACATAAATCTTGCAATGCATAATTCAAATTTAATCAAAACTCTAATACGTGTTCGGATGAAATGAACCTCTTCCCCAACTCCAATAAAGGGTTGATTTTGGAACAAAGGGAGTACAATGAAAATCTCTCTCGAAAAGATCCACCACGACTTCTACCAAAAAGGTTATCTTCTAATAAAGCACAAACAATGAAAGAACGTTACACTAATAATAACTTCACGACTAGTAAAGAAAATAAAAAGAAAAACTTGGATTAAACACAAACGATTTTTATATTAGAAAACTATCTTATACATGATTCCAAGCATACTTTTTGGAATAAGAACCAGAGAAGTCATGATCTCCAAAGTAAAATCCATCATCTTGTACTTTTCAAAAACATTCATAATCGATTTCACTTATTTTTCCACAATCATGAGAAATGTCTTTGTTGAAAATATCAAAAATTTGTTTCTTGGAACCCCACCAATAGTGACAATTGTAATGAATACTATAAAGGTCATTTTCACGATATAAAAAATGAAAGCCATCACCCACTTTAAGATATTATTTTCTGAGATCATCATCTTTAGATGCATACTGAATAGAAAAAGGAACATTGTTGTTTGGGAGAGCATCGATGATGTGAATTGTATATTCAGTTGGAAATGAAGAATTTACTGCCTGAATAAAAATGATCAACATTAATACTGAAAGTACTATGGTTTTGGTCATGGTGTAACTCTTATATTTTTGTCTAATGAATGACTACATATGTTCTTCTAATTGTTTGCCCTTATATATTGTCTGTATATTCCATAGTCAAATGGCTAGGATAGAAATGTTTATTTAAAGATTTTGCTAATCTTAAATGTGGACTAGTCAAATGCTCTCTAGGCTCCTTTTTATACGGCATTTTTATTATAAATAGATGGTCCTTAATATATGTCATTTCAATAAATAAATGCATAAATGACACTGTTCTTTCTATTTTATCCTTAATAGTTAACGAGCTTTGAAAAAATATATTTGGCCGACCAAAAGAACTAAAAAAAACAATTAATGTACATTAAATAAGGGCAACATAGTAAAGTCACATTTTTTTAATGCAAGTGCAATCATAAAAAGTGACATATAACAGGGATCAGAGAGGATACTTTCTTTTATCTCATTTTTAGTTGTCACATTGCATTTTTCAAGAGTCAATTTGACTGGTGTTCAAACTTAAATGAGATTATATTAATTTGATATTAAAATAAAAATTTAGATAATTTTTTAAAAGAAAAACTATATAAAAAGTACTATAAATTGTAATTTTTTTTCATTTCAATATAATTAAAATAAAATATATTTCAAAATTTTAGTCAAAATTCATATTGTTTGACTTTTTAAGAAATTATGACAGATAAAAAAGAACGAAACTAATAAATACATAATGCAACATTAATATCCATTGTTGTTGTTGTTATCTATATTGATAGTGTACCTTATCAACATATAATGGTAAATGAAAGAAAATAAATGGAATTGAAACTTAGTTGTTTCCTTAGTTTAAGAGGAAAAACTTCTTCATGGGGTGCACTAAAATATTGTTTAAATCAAGCATTTTCACTTAGTGAAAACTACTGTATAGCAATATAATACTCCTTCCACTAATTAAGTTTTCGTAGATTATTTTTAAGAGTCAAATAATATGAATTTTGATTAAAATTTAAAAATGTATTTTTTTTAATCATATTGAAATGGAAAAAATTACAACTTATTAATACTTTTAGTATAATTTTTAAATATTTAATTTTTTTAATTTTAAAATATTAAATTAACATAAGCAATTTGACTTTGAAGTTAATCAAATTGACTCTCAACAAGTGTAGTATCACAAATTAAAAAGAAATAGAGGGAGTAGTAATTCAAAATATAGTAATACATCATGAAGGAGATATAGAAATTACCTGCAACATAAACTAGACATAAGTTAAATAAGGTTAAACTTGCAGAAAAATTGATGAAATCTATAATGGCTATTTTATTAATACAACGCACAATCTTATTTTATTAAAAAGCATATAGTAAAGTTTATTCATTCCAATCATACTTTTTGGAATATGATTTAGGAGAATTATGACCTCCAACGTATAATCCATCACCCTGTACTTTCCAAAAACATTCATAATCGATTTCACTTATTTTTCCACAACCAGGAAAAATATCTGTGTTATAAATATCAAAATATTGTTTTTTAGAACCCACAAATAGTGACAATAGTAACGAGTAGTATCAACGTCATTCCCACGGACTAAAATATGGAGATCCTCATCCACGTTAAGATTTTTTATTCCGATCTTATCATTTTTAGATTCACATTGAACAGAAAAAGGAACGTCATTATTTGGGAGAGCATCGATAATATGAACCGTAGGTCCAACAGTAATTGTAGAATTTACTTTTAGAACGAGAACGATAAATATGGCTATTGAAAATACTATGGATTTGGTCATGGTGGAACTCTTGAATTATTTGTCTAATGAATCACTACATGTTTTCTCTTAATTATTGCCCTTATATTTATACTTTGCATATACCATGGTAAAATGGCTAAGATGGAGATGTTTATTTAATGATTTTTGCTAATTTAATATGTGGACTTGACTAATAATACATAATGCAAGCATATCAAGTTTTGAATTGATGTTATTGTTCTCTATATTGATAGTGTACTTTATCACCATATAATGTTCAAAACAAATGAAAATAAATCGAGTTTAAACTTTGTTTTCTTAGTTTCAGCGTAATTAAATACTCTTCTCGTCTCATTCTATCTGTCGTAATTTTCACTTATAGAGTCAAAGTATGCAGACTTTGACTAACATTTAAGATGTATTTTTTTATTATATTGTTACGAAAAGAATTTGTAATCAATAATACTTTTCTTATAGTTTTTGAAGTTCTAACTTTTTATTTTAAAATATTAAATTAATTGAACAAACTACTAACCCAAGCTCCCAAAATCAAGTTACTAAGTGTAGTTTGAAAATAGAAATATAAATCAGCGGTATAACGCAAACGCAATGCAACTCAATCATACTCTCTTTCGCGAATGAATTAGAGGTTCCACTATTATATTTATGAAGAATGACGAATTCCTTCTCTGCAAATGTGATTCATACCAACTATTCAACTAAGTTAATAGTCACTTTTTGGATCTAAAAAAACTTTACTGAATAACCAACTAACTCAAGAATTATCTTTTGGACCTAATGAAACTTTCAAAATTCTGTTTCAAAATTGTTGATCTAGAATGTTTACATTGATCAAACTTCTCAACTTAATTTCAAACTTCTATAATCAAAAAACTCACTCAATACACATAGGATAACGTTAGAATTCATGTCAGCCATAATCACATTGTCACGCCCCGGGAGGGTACCCTAGACGTAACCGACACTCAGAGGCTATTACTAGTCCCCAAGCGAACCACTTGACCTCATCACATTCATTCAATCAACAATCTTTACTAATTAGCGGAAGTTAAAAAAATGTAAATGGGCACATCTATCATCTCGTCTCAAAATAATAGTATAAACGAAAGGCTAGTAGAAAGAACTAGCTCACAAATCTTAACAGTCAACCTCCAAATCTAGTCTATGAAGCTGCTATCACTATCTGGTGGTGTCAATGACAGACTATGGCTACCTCAATCAAAATAAAGCTAAATAATTCTAACTCTACAGCAAGATGAAAATAAAGTGAATGAATCCTGAGGAGGCTTACCAATCCACCGAACGTCCAAAGATCCTCAACGATGCACCTGCTGATGATCTCTATCCCGTGTATCTACATCATAAACTGATGCAGCGCCTGAGTGGCATCAGTACGTGGAATGTACGATATGTAAAATAGCTTAATGAAATCGAAACAAGTAGAATAATATAGAAACGACAATCAACTCAATATAGAAACCAATCAACATGTCAAATGTCTATCTAAAGCAAGAATAAAGAGTAGACAAATGACCCATCTAACCCCTCAACCTCATTAGTCAAGTTAGACTCATCCTAGATGGACTCATCTCAACTCATCTCATCTCAACTCGGAGTACTCAGTTTGAAAACTTTCTGGGAGTTTCTCTTGTCCGACAACAATCATTTATGAGCCAATGAATGTACAACAATCACGCTGATGTTGCCACAACCGCTTTGTACTTGCTAGAAATCAATATAGATCTAGACAATCAATTGATCAAGTCCTATTGTTTCAGGATAATAAGGTGAGGACCTGTCCAACTCTGACGAACTTAATCCATAGAATGAGAACATGTCCGACTCTAACTGACTTGGCCCTCAAGATAAGGACTTGTCCGACTCCCAAGGACTTACTCTACTCCTACGCTTGGTGACGTAGTTTGACAAGTATGAGTTGGATTAACTCTTACTCTTTCGGTGCTCCATACTCCTCCTATAACTCATTGCTCATAAAAAAATTCATCAAATCAAACTATCTCAATCAAATTATCTTAATCGGCCTCGTGGAGGCACTATCTTTTAATCAGTTTCATAGATACTCTAATCATCTCATCATTCAACATCTCAATCAATAGCTCAAGGCTTTGAACAATCACTGGGGAGCAATTGAATAGACAAATCATTAAAGTTCAGTTGGGAAGACTCATGGACCATCAAGTACTATCAATCTAACACCATTCTCACATTCTCTATCACAGTTCACAATTGACATTCTCAATCAAGGCCTTAGACTCAATCCCTATCTTTATTCATGCATGCTTTTAAAAGTTTACATCTAGGGTTTATGTAATATCTCATGAACAATATTCACTTCAAGAAAACAAGTTTATAATGATCATCAACATATGAAAATTCATGTAAGTAATATAATTTTCAAGAAAATCTTCAAGAATCCATTCAAGAATCATGTATGTAGACTCATTAGACTCTCAACTCTTCTATGACCATCTATAGGGCACATGAGAGAACAACCATCTATAGCTCTTCCAATCAACCGTCATGAATTCTTCGATCTCACGTTCTTCTTTCTTCTCTCTCAACCCCTAACTTTCAAGTGTTGTGAAAAAGGACTTAGAATAATGGAATTTAAGTCCCTATTTACTCATCAAAATGATCTAAATTGATTGTATTTTGAGTTTAGGAGGGGTTGAGAATTGACTAGAATGACCCCCAAATAAAGAGAAAAGAATTTCAAATTTGAAATGCCCAGTACGCGACGCTGACTAGGCGCGCACTAGTGTAATTTTTGATTGAAAACTCCCCCTTGGGATCATTTGTCCTCGAATGATGAGCAAAAGTAGATGTCAAGGCATAAATAGGCTCAAAACTCATCTCTTCATTCATATTAATCAATCAAACTCTTAATTCTATCTCAATCATCAATCAACTCTATTTGAACTCAAGAATAGACAATCGACTCAAGAAAAGACAATTAATTTAGTTAAGGGTAAGGAAATTACCTTCAAAATTCTTATCACTAGGCACGAATAACGATCAAGACTCCTTTCAATACTCAATCAATCAATCTGTACAATCATAAGTCACTCAGAATAGACAAATCGATTCAGATCAAGAGTAGAGATACTCTTTTAGATATTTTCACCATCAACCACAAATGGAACATCGAAACTCAATCAATTCGAATTGCTTAAACACCTCAACAGTCAGTCTCAAACTCGAAAAGAAAGCCATCAACTCTAATCGCGAATGGGACCATTGATACATAAGACTCTATGTACAACTCTTAAGCTTAGCACCTCATCTAAATTGTGCTCCTTTTCATAGCACTCTACTCCATCAACTTAAGCTTATAGCTCATCTCAATTGTGCTCCTTTTCATAGCACTCTACTCCATCAACTTAAGCTTATAGCTCATATTCAACTCTCCGACTAACCACCTCTTCCCCTTCCATTCAAGCCCAACTCTAATTCTTAAGGTGCTAGTACTAAGATGATTATACCTACACCAATCTAACCCTTTGGAATGTATATCTCATATCTCTATAGTGACCTTACTTATAGAAGATAACTCATTCTTATCACTCTAATCACTTCATGGCCTCTTTAAGGTTAATTTCACTAGAGGATCTTTAACCTACCATAGAACATCTACATCCTCAATCGCATGCACTCTTATCTTGGGATTCCTTGACTTATCTATTAGACTCATCACAATTTCTCTAACTCCTCCTCCACGTCTATAACCTAAGAAGGAAACGATATCATCTCATTATCAGAATCAAGAACACCCATTCTCTCTCATCAAACATCACTCCTCTAATATCATCTATATTTCTATTAAGACTGAACGTAGGATCATTGAAAGGGCTTTGAACGAAAGATCATTAGCACGAACTTTCATGATAAAGTATGATCTTCCTCGTCTATCAAGACTCATTCTGAGTTCACATAACTATGCATAGTGCAAAACTCAGGTCACATTTCATTCACCATAGGGTTGGAAACTCTTAGATAGATTAACTAAGATCAGAATGTTAGATGTCTATCTAAAAATAGAAAATCGTCCGACTTTAACAGACTTAGTACTAAAAATGAAAATTGTTCGACTTTAACGGACTCGGTTCACAAAACAGGAACATGTCTGACTTAAGCAAACTTAGTTCACAATATAGGGACCTGAAGGAACTCATCATCTCTCCCTTTGGCAAAACCTATATCTACTACCTCTCCACGTGAGAACAAACACGATTATATGTCTGAAACTTTATACGCTAACTCCTGCTATCAACAAGGGCATAGCAAGCCTAAGACCAGTCCGTGCATAAAATAACATCGGAATCATTAACATTCAACTCAAACTGATCGACTATGGTACCTCTATAGTAGAGGGGAATGGAGCAATCACCGTTGGTTCACTCAATTAGGATAAAGTCATTAATGAGGGGAGGGTCATAAAAGATACGACACCTGAATCAAGCAAATCATAGCTATAGTTGGGACTCAAAACATACCAGTGACATCATTTGGTAGTGTTGGCACAAAAGATTAGCCCTTGTAGGACCACCTTGGACATTCCTTTTTAGGTGAACCATTTGGCCACACTTGTAACATCAGGTACTCCCTCCACGACATTTTCCCGAGCAAAACTTACGACACGGGCCACAACGTGTCCTTCCTTGGGAACCTCGGGCCACACTCACTTATTATTGAGATCCCTGAGCTCTAAAATTATGAGACCCCTGTCCATTCCTTGGTGCGGGCGCACTCGTACAGAAAGGTCCCATTTGAAGGCGGTTCTCATTCCCATTCTCTCTCTTACTAACCCCGTGGTTAGATGTCTGTCTTTTCTTATTAGCTTGTCATACGTAACTCATCAACCTTCTATATTTCCTTGGTCCTTTGTTCAACCCATCAACATACAACCCAATTCTCCCCCTCATGTAAGCAACCATATCCGGAGCATAGCAAAATAACTGAGTGAACTGAAGTCCATACTCTTGCACAGTCACGGAGCGCTATTTCAGATTCAAGAACTCTCTTACCTTGGCCTCCCTCCGTTCTCTTGGAAAGAAGCGCCCCAAAGAGCTTCCTCGAACACTGCCCAATCTAGCAATAGGGTTCCCCCCCCCCCCTCCACCCTTCTTCCATTGTTAAACCATAGTCTGGCCACGCCCTTGAGCTGGTAAGCAACCAGTTCAACTCTATCAGCATCAGCCACATACATCACCTGGAACACCTTCAGAATCTCATCAATGTAGTTTTATCGGTCCTCATTGGGTCTAGACCCCGTGAACTCAAGCAGGTTCATCCTGAAGAAATCACGGATGTAGTTGGGACATCTTATCTACCCATTCGTTGTCCAGCAGGAGGTGTTGTCACAGCTTGTGCTAAAGTCTGGATAATCTGGCGAAGCTCCACATTCGAGACTTCAACTTGTGAGGGTTGCTCAGTAGGGATAGTTTGGTTAGCGTTCTATCTAGCAGGACGTTCTCTTCCTCTAACAACTCTTCTTAGAGGCATGATCATAACTCTGCAACGCGTAGAGCACGAATTATAGGAGAGCTTTCATAGAGTTTAACTCTATCGCACGAATTGAAGTAAGAAAAAAGTGTAACAATTCCTAATGTCCTATAGTCTCCCGCTCATAGAGTGTGGTGTACAACATACCCATAAACAAGACTCTACTAGACACGGCTTCATAGACTCCCTAGGACACTTGAACTCGTGCTCTAATACTAAGTTTGTTACGCCCAGGAAGGTAACGTAGACATAACTGGCATTCAGAGACTATTGCTAGTCCCAAGCGAACCACTTGGCCTCATCACATCCATTCAATCAACAATCTTTACTAATCAGCGGAAGTTAAAACAATGTAAATGGGCACATCTATCATATGGTCTCAAAATAATAGTCTAGGAAGCCTCTATCACTATCTGGTGGTGCAAATGACAGACCCATGACTACCTCACTCAAAGTAAAGCAAAGCAATTCTAACTTTACAGCAAGATGAAAATAAAGTGAATGAATCCTCCGAAGTAGGGAAGGCTCACCAATCCGCTGAATGTCCAAAGATCCTCAACGATGCGCCTATTGATGATCTCTATCCCGTGTATCTACATCATAAAATAATGCAGCGCCAGAGTAGCGTCAGTATGTGGAATGTACGATATGTAAAATAGCTAAATGAAACTGAAACAAGTAGAATAATATAGAAACAACAATCAACTCACTATAGAAACCAATCAAGATGTCAAATGTCTATTTAAAGCAAGAATAAAGAGTAGACAAATGACTCATCTAACCCTTCAACCTCATAGTCAGATCTGACTCAACTCAGATGGACTCATCTCAACTCATCTCATCTTGACTCAAAATACTCAGTTTGGGAACTTTCTAGGAGTTTCTCTTATCCAACAACAATCACTTATGAGCCAGTGATTGTACAACAATCATCCTGATGTTTCACAACCGTTTCATACTCGCCAAGTCGAGAACGAATCGAAACCAATATGGATTTAGACAATCAACTGATGAAGTCCTATTGTTTTAGGACAATAAGATGAGGACTTGTCTGACTCTGACGGACTTAATTCATAGAATGAGAATTTATCCGACTCTAACAGACTTGGCTCTCAAGTGAGAACTTGTCCGACTCTAACAGACTTAGCCCTCAAGATAAGAACTTGTCTGACTCCAGTGGACTTAGTCTACTCCTACGCTTGGTGACGTAATTTGACGAGTGCGAGTTAGATGAACTCTTACTCTTTGTGCTCGATACTCCTCCCATGACTCAGTGCTTATAAAATAATCCATCCAATCAAATTAACTCAATCAAATCATCTTAATCGGCCTCATGGAGGTAGTATCTTTTAATCGGTATCATAAAGAGTACTCTAGCCATCTAACCAATCAACCTCAATCAATAACTCAAGGCTTAATGAGAACAATCATTAGGGAGTAATCGAATACACAAATCTTTAGAGTTTAGTTGGGAAGACTCATAGACCAACAAGTACTATATATCTCTATCACCATTTTCAGATTCTCCATCACAGTTCACACTCGACATTCTCAATCAATGCTCTAGACTCAATCCCTATCTTCATTCATGCATGCTTTTAAAAGTAAACATCTAGAGTTTATGCAATATCTCATAAAAAATATTCAATTCAAAAAAACAAGTTTATGATGATCATCAACATATGAAAATTCATGTAATTAATATAATTTTCAAGAAAATCTTCAAGAAACCATTCAAGAATCATGTATGTAGACTCATTGGACTCTCAACTCTTTTATGATCATCTAGGGTGTTGCGCCCTATTTTTTCTCGCGAAGAAACGGGAACATGAATGACGTCGTGACGAAAGACTCTTTTGGGATTTTGAAAATTTGAAGTGTCGCCACCTAATGAATTAAGATGCATTAGGATACCATTCTAACCTAAGTCTAAGGCAAAGGGTCAAGTCACCAGAGAAAGGGTAAGAGTTCAAGTTACCTCGAGAGGAAGGTGTTAGGAACCCATCAAGTTCCGCAAAGGTGGATCCCGACCGTGTCTCTTATTTATGTGGGGGTTAAACAATTAATGTCTCTTATTTTAAAAACCTTATATTAATTAATCCACTCGGATTAGTTTACTTGACTTTTATTTTAGAAAACAGAAATGTCATTAAGCTCGCATGACTTTATTAAGCCTGAGGACAAAAACCAAAGTTTTGTCCTAAGCTCAAGTTTGAAGTCATCATTATCGAGGGTCCTATATACCCCTACCCCTTCCTAAGTTGATTTATTTATTTTAACTTAAAGGTGCACTAAAGAACATGAAAAAATCTAATTGTCTTCCTAAAATGCCTAACGTCTCTCCTAATGTCCAAGAAGCATTGAACTTCTATTTAGGTGGTTCTAGACTTAAAGAAGAATCTTGGGGCTTCCTATTACACTCAGCGTCATAGCAAAACACATTGGACTAGCAAGTAGCACATAAAGTCTCACATAACCTCCAAACAAATATATATCTAACATGCTTGAAAACACATGAAAAGTGCAACTTGTCATCCTAAGCGTGTGCCACAAACCAACATTTAAAACCATTATTAATTAGATAAGAGAACATTTTTACTCGAGATTTAATTTTTTTAAAAAAAGCACTAAAGGATTTAATAAAGACACTTATATGTTAGTAAATTAAGTCCTATAAGCATGATTTCTAGGTGAAACACTTATAAAAAGAACGATTAGAAAATATATTTTAACTTTTAAGAGAGCACAATATTAGTAAAAACAATCTCATGCTCATAATATTATTATTTTAGACAATCCTAAACATACTTTAAGAGAAGAGAAATTAGAATGATATGAGCATGGTTTCTAATGATAAAAAATGTCAGACAACCTAAAAACATGATTTCTAATCCCATTAGATTTTTCTTAAACCTAAAGCACAATTTTTAAAGCACATAATATTAAAAATGAGTTCTAACAATCTATAGGCATGATATTTGAAAACAAGATTAAATTCCTATGGACATGATATCTAAAAACACATATTTTAAACAAATATAAAATTCTAAGCATGAAATCTAAAAATATATATTTTAAACAAATATAAAATCCTAAGCATTATATCTACCATTTTTATTTACTTATTTAAAACAAAGAAAAGGAAATTTTGTCAAACAAACAATTAATTTTTTTATATTGAATCCTAGATTAACATTGCCTAGGTGAAAGCGTTATCAATGAATTAATTCAGCACATAAGTAAAAAAAATAAATAGAACAGTTAACACGTAGTTTTCCCTCCCCTTTTTTGACTAGATCCCCAATTTTCCACTGTATTGTTACAAGTTACAATAAAAATACAACATAAACAAATAACAAAAAGAAAATCTTCAACGCCATCCTCTCCGAATCCCCATCCCCAGGCGACTCTTCATATCTCTATTTCGCAAGAAATTGAAACCTGCGACGCTTACGAAAAACAGCTAGCAGCACCAATGATAAAATAAAAATAATAAATAGATAAACGAGTAATGTATGAATAAAAAGAAGGGAATGGAAACTCACCGGATATTCCAACAACGATTAAAGTGAAAATTTTGATCTTGAACTTAACAGATGATGTACTGAAAAATAAAGAACCTAATTTTTTATTTTATTTTATTTTACTTTTTTGAAAAGCAGAACGTAAAAGAGGGTTTTGAAGAAGAGGATGAAATTTCTATTCTGTGTATTTTTTTCGTGTGAAAATGGAATTCTTGTTTTTTGAATGAAAGGAATATCAACCTTTTATAGTAGAACCAGTACAGGAAGAGATAAGACAGGAAAAGTTGATTGAGCTAATTAAGTTTACCATAAATAAAATAAGATCAATTACCTTGTTTCAATCAACAACTTACCGAAAATAAATTAATTAATTAAATAAATACATAAATAAATCAAATTTTCAAATAATATCCTACCAAAATTAGCTATCTAAAGCAACTTACTCAAACGAACAAGAAATCAACGAAAATCTTTTGTTCAAATTATGCTGGGATTTTTACACGGATAATATATTAACAGACTATAATTAGAATCAGCTCACACAAGAATCATCTTCAAATGGAAAATTTGTCAAAGATTAAATTAAGGTAAAATAAAAAGGAATCATTAACAGTAATCAAGTTCATCAAAATGAAATCAAACATTCAAAAACTATCAAAAATTAGCACAGATTGAGGCATACTAATATATTTGAGTTCTACATGAAATAAATCATGATATGCAATTTTACATTTTCAAGAAAGAATCAATTCACGGTAGTAGCAGGAAAATAAAAGTAGAAAAAATGAAAGTTGAAAAGATAATACCATAAACAAATTTGTGCAAATCTATTTCAAACTTCATTCTTGAACAATTCCGCCATCGAAAAAGATAGGTTTGGGACTTTAGGACATTGCATAGTGGCTGAAATGGGGGCTGCGAAGGGGGCTGCTTCACAGTAGCGGGAGTGACGAAAAAGGAGTTCGAATCGAAGGAGAAAGAGGATCGTTTTGGCGGTTTTTCCGATGGGTTTATGTCTGAACGGGAAAGGGGTCTTGGGTTTTTGACGAAATGGGCGCATGGGAGAAGAGAGGGGGTTCATTTGGAGGTTAGGGAAAGGGAGACGAGAGAGAGAGAGTGACGAGCCGGGGGAGAGGGGAGAAAGGAGATCGTTTGGGTGATTGTTTCTGGCGAAACCCGCCGGAAAAAAGAGAGACGAGGCGGATGGTTCGTTGGTGGCGCGGGTGGAGGATTTTTCCGGCGAGTTGGAGAGGAGAGAGGAGCGACGAGGCTAGGGTGTTGAATCATAGCCGTTGATCAATATAGAGTAAATGGATGAGATTAGATCATTTAAGAATGAGTTGGATTCAAATTTAGATAAAGGTAAAATCGAATTTGAGAATTTAAAAATGGGCCACATTTTTCTCAATTAGGCTAGAATCGAAAGGAATTGTACAAAATTTGACTAAAATTAAAAGTAAATTTCAAGAAAATCGGCTAGAATCGAAATAAATTTGACAGAGAAGGTCACGAATTGAACAAAATGGAGATAAAATTGAATAGATTATCATTTGATGAATTATAATACATGTATAAATAAAATATTTAATTTTAAAAATAATAATTTTGACGTAAAGAGAATAAGTAACATATAATTATTGTAAAAACATATTTGAACATATTGAAGTATTATTTTTTTTTAAAAATTGAAAATTGATAAAAATAAAATGGTAAACATTATACTTAAAAATATGACACTAAAATAATACTAAGTAAATAATATTAAAAAATAACAAATATTATTACAACAACAACAACAACAACAACAACAACAACAACAACAACAACAACAACAACAACAACAACAACAACAACAACAAC
>JAPFFP010002429.1:0-17984 GCA_026153255.1 Solanum medicagineum
ATCAATTTGGGCACCAATTCCTACATAGTGATATCATGTAGGGAAAAGTATGAGTTAGTCAAAGTAGAACATAAAGAAGAGTGTCTCAATACATAATAAGAACAACATAGACTACGACCCCCGAAGTAGAGGATTCACCAACAAGAGATAGGCATCATAGTCAAAATACATAACAATAGGCAATAAACATCATATAACAATACGGCATGAATGACCAATGCTCAAGTAAAACATGCTTAAGTAACTCATGCTTATATAGGATATCATATGTGCGTAAGAGACCAAGCTAGATTACCAAAGTACAAACCCCTTGGTAGGTTGATGATAATCTCACCCATCACCCTCGTATGTGAGTTACAAATCCCTCAACTAGGTTGATGATGATCTCACCCATCACCCTGGTGTGTGAGGTATAAACCCCTCAACTAGGTTAGTGGCAATCTCACCCACCACCCCGGTTTTTAAGATACTAACCCCTCAACTAGGTTAGGGGGAATGTCATTTACCACACTGGTGTTTGAGGTACTAACCCGTCAACTAGGTTCCCGGGCTCTTAGACCCCCCAGATTAGTCATCATGTAATGCAATACTTTATATAAAATTTATCATTTTCTGAAGCTCTTTCCATCATCATAACATCAATCATATCGTATCTCATGCTTTTGACCTTCAATTCCTCAAGAAATCATAACCCGACATTTTATCAAACACTTGGTGGGTGTGAAATGATAGTATAAAACCATGCAATTTAGAGATAAAATCATGCAAGAAAATGCACTGTAAAAAAATCAATCAACACCTTGCAACACCCCTAAGCCATATACATCAAAACCCCTCATCAAATCTTACAAGAGATCCAAGATTTATAGCTCAAAACATAGCAAAACAATCACAACTTTACATAGCTTTAACATAGTTCATAGACATGTTCATACTAGTAAACCCATTTGTAAAATCAATTTTAAATCATGCGAATTGAGTAAAAAGGAGATTAGGGCACCATGGGTGGAAGGACCCAATTGTTGAACCCATATACCTTGACATTGGAGAACCCTTGAAAAAGATTGGAGATGGAGACTTGAAGCTTGAATGAAATCCTTGACGAAATCCTTAACATTGATCTTGCACTTTTGGACTTGAATTTAGAGTGGAATATGAGTCTAAGTGTTTGAGAGAATATTGGGGAATGTTACGAATGATATTAGGGTGAAATAAGGCTAAGTATAGGTATTTTCACATATGGGAACCCTTAGGCCCAAGAATTAAAGGTCTTGCACCAAAGTAAAAAATCAGGATAATTTTAACACTAGTGCGTGTCGCAGAAGGAACTCACACTTACACTATTTTTCACCTCACTATGAAAATTCGAATTTTGCTATGGTTGCTCTAAAATTCAGGTTAGACCCATTCCCCTCTCAATTTGCCCCCTGAACAAGAATGTGAAGTCGAATTTTCAAAATAATCCATGGATTGTGAGATATATGAAAATTACGAATTTTGGGCACTTCCGAGGCACATTTTCGAACACTTTTTAGGTCGTCTCAATGTCACTCACTTGGAAACATTCTTCTCGAATGTCAAATAAATTTACATGAGACGAGTGATCATGAACCAATTAGTCCCAACAAGAATGCAACGTTACATTTAAAACACCATTTTCAAAATCTCAACATCAGGGTAAAATCATCATAAACTTGCCAACTTCAACACGAATGCATACGAATGATATGGGGGCTGAAACATAAGACTTGGAATCATAGAAAGGACTTAACATGTCATCATAAGCTTGAATAGAATGAATGAAATACGGATATTGCTTCTCCTTGCCCGCACCAACTCCCTGAGAAACATATACGAATAGACGACTCTTCCAAAGGGCCTTGACGAACACGGCATCCATATCAATCAACTTCTCCACTCATCCATCCAACACCTCCAGCAGGACCTCCTTCTTTGCCAACTAATCCTCACCTCATCCATAACTTTAAAGAGTTCTATAGCACTAGAGTCACCAACACATCCCCTCAACCTAGAAGCATGACAAACCGGATAAACCATACCCCTACCATAGGCAATTCCCAAACTTAGGCAACCTTACCAACCTTCCTCTATACTCTATAAGGACTCACAATCCTCAACTCAATTGTCAACCTTAAATACACCTAACCCACTTGGTACTATAACCACCATCTCCCCCTTGAGGTACAACCTCCACTTTATCATCTTCTCACCCAAAACTTCCAACTCTAATAAGGCTGAATCAAGGCGTTACCTAATCTATCCCAGTTTTGATATCCCGAGGTTTTCTTGCATGTGTTCTTTCGCCTCGTGTATTTTTATTTTCATGTTGAACCGACAGGTTTTAGATGTTGTAGATAATTTTTCTGGTATATGGTGATTAAACTCTTGGCGTGTACATTGTTTTGATGATTTATAAAAATTTTTGAAAAAAAATATTACCCTTGAAAATTTTTGTTGATGAGTGGTTATTTTGTGACAATATATGTTTGAATGGTTTGGAAATGTTCTTTCTGACTAAGTGAAGGCAAGTTGATACTTGAAGCATGATCTGTGAGTCTATGTTAGCTATATATGCAATAAGATGTACGTGTGAGCTAATTTTTTTTGTGTTCATGTATTGTGTACTGATTCTAAACTTGCCCTCTTACTTTGAGTTGGACTAGAGATTGTATGAATTATGAAGGGATCTTAGTTCGTTGTTCTTTGAATTAGTCTATTTTAGCCTAAATTACCAACCAAATAAAAGAGTTTGCCGCTTGTTCCAAATGTTTGAGTCTTACATGTACCTTTTCTTTATTAATACCTAGCTAGCCCAACCTTATCTAGTGAAATACCTTGATATTGGCCCTGGTCTATCCTTGATCATTTAGAACCTTGATTGAGGCAAATAGCCTAAGTTGAGGATGGCTACCAAAAGTGGCTCTAGTTTGGGGATTGGATATTGTGCAATTCACGTCAAGCTAAAAGCCTAAGATGAGAGTCACTATGTTGTGGTATAATAGGAAAAATGAATAAAAGAAAGAATAGATAGTTATGTACTGGTGAGAGAAAAGGAGAAAAAGATGCCTTAATATGAGTTAAAAAAGCAAAACAAGTTTGAAAATAAGGCACGAGCTAAAAAAATGAAGAAAAATACCTAGAAAGCTTGAAAATAAGGATTAACGGAGAACAAGATAAGAATAGTTGACTTTTCAAGGTGAAAGTGTTGAAAAGCATATTTCAAGACTTTCCTTTAGTGACTTATTGTCCAATATGCCACACCAAAGCCCCATGAATCTACGTTACCAGCCTATGAAGTCCTAAAGTGATCCTAGTCCAATCAGTCAACAATCCGTGTTGTGAGTATATGGGCAAGCCTATGGTTATTGGTTATCATGCATGTATCTCATTTGTGAGAGTGAGTGAGCTTGGATAATCCCATAAGTATCTTTTGAAATCATATAAGATGTTTAAAGGGGACTTCTTTTCTATAAGGGCATTTGCATTGAGTGGTTAGTATTTGACTTGTTCAATGAATTCGGATTGTTAATGCATCTTAACTTGTCATAGTTGGATTGTCAAATGAGTCAATATGATGTGGTTTGCTTAATAGCTACAAGATCATGTTTTGAAAATGCTGTTATAGGTACCTGAGTTGAGAGTGAGTAAGGTATATGCCAGTAAGATGATTGCTATGTATTACTTATTATCTATCTAGATTGAGTCATCGCTTGAGGAAAAGCAACAATTGTAAGTTAAGGGTGTTGATGTGTCGTCAAAATACAATGCATTTTGTTCCTAAAACAAGGGATTTTGTGTGTTCTCCATGAAACTTTTTATGGTTTTTATGTGTTTTTGTATTTTTTTGTAGAAAATACAGGTTGGATTGATTTTGAGAAAAGATGCAGATTTTGTTGATTTTGGAAGATCTACGAGACCCGCTATGAGTCGTAGCCCAAGCTACAAGTCGTAGGGGATAATTGTAGCAATTAACAAATTTCAAAACCAAAATCTAAAAATTTGAAGTTCAGTCATATGAGCTCAAGGTACAGGTCGTAGTCCTCACTACGACTCATAAAAAGGGGCCTCATAGGGATTAACATTGTTGATTAAATTTCGACCAAGAAATGCAAGGGTGGACTACGAGAAAGCACTACAAGTCATATACCAGACTACGACTCGTAGAGGTGAATTGTAGCAGTGAATTCCAAAATGCCACGTGTTGACCATGAAAGCCCGATTATGGCTCGTAGGTCACCCTACGAGCCATAGAAGTTGCCGACCAGATTGTCTAATTATTTTAAGGGCCTTTGTGTAAATAGTATATGTTAGGATTTTAGAATGAGTTTCTTTTTGGAGAATTTTTCATACTTCTTATTACAAATGTTAGAATATTGTAGGGTTTCAGAGTAGAAATTAGGGTTTTACTTTGAGACTAAAATTTAGGTATTTAGATTCACTTGTGGGTAAATTTCATTATTCAAACTTGTGATTCTAATTTCAAGGAGGGTTTCATTTTTCTTCAATTTGCTTCGGTAAGAAATCTTCCATGTGTTCTAATTTCATTGTTGATTTGTGTGCCCAAGCCCTGAGTGGCTAAACCCACAACTTGGGGTAGTGGGAACCATGAGTAGCTAGCTTAATAACCCAGATTATTTGCACTTCTTGAGTTGGGTATTTGCATGTATTTTCTATTTTCCTTCATTTTGCGTGTATTATCTATTTTCCTTCATTTTGCTTGTATCACAATGGTGGCTAACATTAAAGCCTGCCTAGTTTTATGATCCCGATCAAGGTAGTGATGAATAGGAAAAGCAAATGGGTGCTAAGAATTCGATCGATGTGTTCTCGTCTAATCAACCAAACCCAGACAATGAGAGGTTAACTGGGACAATAGGTAATGGTTAGTTTGGCACAGTATTGGTAATTGGCCAAGCCCCATAGTGAAATTTAACCTTCACCTTTGCCCAAGGGTTGGAAGAACCTAAGTTACTTTCCTGCATGCAATATCCTAATTTAGGTTGTGCTATCGGGGGCATTTGAGTTAGTGAATCATGGGGAACACAATTTCCCAAGTTGCTCTCCAATTTGATTGACTCTTTGCTTTATTAGGACAGTTTTATTTTACTACATGTCATTACAAAAACCCCCTCTTTTTTATTGAGAATAGAGTTATTTGGTGCGTGAAATGATTGTTGGTGAATCAATGTGGCAAAATCCCGTATTCCCTTGGGATTTGACCCTAATCTGTCGTTAGTTTTTATATTTGACAATGATTGCTTTGTCCTCAAAGTGAGAGGTATTGTATGAGCGTGATCATTCAAATCCAAAAATAATATCAAGCATAATATCAATAGTAATGGAAATTTCAGGATAGTCAAGCATAATATCAATAAGATTCTCAGCTCTTTCTCCCACAAGGTCAAGTTGGTGAAAGGTGCTAGAGGTGTTATTCAAATTCTCCACTAAAAGTAGATTTTTAGGCTCTGTACAGGCATTGGTCTCCTGAATGGAATTAGCAAACTCTGGAGAATATCATATATAGCTAGAGTAATAGCTGACAAATCAAATTACTGAAGCAAATTGAGGAAGTTAAAAAACTAACTATGTTCAACATATTGGAAGGAAGTTGGGAAGTACCATGGAGAGTTGTGAAGGAGGTTTAAGTCGAACAGAGAATTAGGGAAGGTGTCCTTATGTCACGCCCTGGGAGGCTACCCTTAGTATGCACGGGAACTTGAAAAATCATTGCTAATTCCCCAAGAGAACCACTTGGCCTCATCATCATATCATTCTCTAAAGCGGAAGAATGATCAAGAAAAGCCATCAGTTTAGATAAATCAACCTCTTTCAACAATAGTTTGCAATGAACAAAATTTGGAAAATAAATAACGATCGACTATCTCTACTCAATGCCTATGAAGTCTCCATCCAATCTAGGAGGTGCCAACAGAAGTCCCGGGCTACCTCAAAATGAAATACTTATAATATTCAATATAAAAAGAAAAGGGCTCCTCCAAATAACAAAGAGGGCTCACCAAACAAGAGTCTGGACTTCAACGATGCGTTTATTAAAGGCTCTTATCACCTATATCTACCTCATTAACGATGGACGTTAGTACATTGAATATATTGGTATGTGAGATGTCTAAGGAAGCAAGTTAGGCTCAGATACAAATCAATAAAATCAATTCAACAATCCGTGACTCAAGTTAGCAAAGGATGCCAATATCTCCCCCTTGGGAACATTCATCTCGGAATCTCAAAGAAACGTTGATAAGAGAAGTAAAAATGAATATTTCAACCTTACATGAATGCAACAAATGCATTTTAACATCACTTTCAAAATTTCTCAACATGAGTGTCAAAAATCACCATAAACATATTGCCATGAACATGAATGCATGCAAAATGACATAAAGGCTGAAACTTAAGTCTTGAAATAATATAGGGGACTTCATTTGCTATCTAAAGCTTGAATAGAATGAAAGAGGTACGAATATTGCTTCTTCATGTCCACTCTAGCTTCCCAAGTGATGTTTTTGACTTATTGATTCCTCCAAAAGAACATTGACGAAAGCTATATCCTTGTTTCTCAACCTCTTCACTGTTTATCCAAAATCTCCACCGGGACCTCCTCATAGGTCAAATTATCTTCTATGACATCCACAACATCAAAGGGCACTATAGCACTTAGGGCACCCACACACTTTCTCAACATGAATACATGGTAGACCAGATGTACCATATTCATCTCCATAGGCAACTCTAACTCAGATGCAACTTTACCCACTCTCCTCAAAACTTTATAAGGACCCTTAAACCTTGGGCTTGATTTCCCTTTTTGACAAATAGGATCATACTCTTCATGGGTGAGACCTTCATGTAAAACCAACTACAAACATTAAACTCAAGATCTCTCTTTCTCACATTGGAATATGACTTTTGTCTACTTGACCTTTCTCAAATATCTCTCTTGTCAACCTCATCTCCTCCAAAACTTCCATAACCAAATTCGGCACTAACAAAGCCATCACATCAACCTCACCAAGATACCTCCCCATATTCTCTATCCCTTCCTATGGAATCGAAAAATTGAATAAGATGAATCATGAGGCTCTTTCAGAATCAACTCCCTCAAGTCATAAACATTAGACACACACATTCCACCTTGGTACCTAATAGTACCATCTCCCCCTTGGGAAAAACCTCCAGTTTACCATCCTTCACCAAAGCCTTCAACTCTAGCAAGGTGAAATCAAGGTTTTGCTTTAACTAGACCTCTTCAACTAAAGAAGATTTGGAACCATCAAAAACCACTATACTATCATTCTCAATTTCATCAAACCTCACTCCCAACCTAGCCAACCATTGTACTTCCCAACCACCTTTTTGTTACCCAAATATTCTCACGTTTCATATTTAGCAATCAACTCCTCATCCCTCACGTTTCATGTTTAGCAATCAACTCCTCATCCCTCAAGATTTGCAACAACACCCTTAAATGGTTCACATGCTCCTATTTACTCTGGGAATACACCAAGATATCATCAATAAAGACCACCACAAACATATCAATGTAGGGTTTAAAGACCCTATTCAGGAGACCTAAAAAATATTGCCAGTGCATTAACCAAGCCAAAAGACATTACCACAAATTCAAAATGCCCATCCCTAGTCCGAAAGGTCATCTTAGGAATATCACACTCCCTCACTCTCACTTGGTGGTATTCGGACCAAAAATTAATCTTAGAGAAATGACTAACCCATACCAAGAAGGACATCATGAACTCATTGACCACCGGAACTGACTCAATAGGAATGACTTTAGGTTCAACATTCCTAACTCTTACAAAATGATAAATGCAACCCTTAGAGATTAATTTGGACCTTAAGACACGAAATGATCCTACCCTTTACTTCCACTTTACAACCTCCCTCTCAAGTACGGATTCGTTAGAGAATTGGAATCTAACTTTACGGGTGCTACAATCAAGGGATTGATGATATGCAAGTAACCAATCCACCCCAAGAATAATCTCAAATCCCACCATGTGAAGTTCAACAAAATCACAAGACATGACTTTCTAGACTTTTCTAGCAACAATAGACTCACCAATAGGGGTAGACACCTAGAAGGTTGACATAACAATTTCGAAACACTCATGAAGTTATTAGCAACAAAGGGATAATGAAAGAAATATTGGCACCCGGACCTATCAGAGCATGCACATCAAAATCAAAAACTTTTAACATACCGATAACAACATCGGGTACGTCATCCCCTTTTTGTGTTCCTTGAAGAGCATAAAACTGATTATGTCGCAGAGCGCCCCTTTGTTGGCCTCCTTGATAATTATGACCACCATGACCTTGAGGACGACCATCCTTTCCCTTTTTTCAAACATAAGGACAATCAATAAGCTTATGGCTCCCACACCCATAACACACATTTGAATCTTTTAAGCATTTACCATGATGATGTTTTCCATATTTTGGTCATTTTTGAAAACCAGCCCTACCATTGCCACCTTGGAACCTTAGGTCAACTATCCCATTGTTAGCAAATATCTTGTTTGGAGAACTAGAGGACCCTTGGCCTTGAAAGTTGTGACCTTATTGGAAATGGTCACCCTTAGCACTTTGGAAACCACCCTCAAATCGAGCCCTCTTGGACTCTCTACTTATCCTCTACCTAAGCTTCTCCCCCTCGAGTTGTTCGGCATATGTCATGAGCTGGGACAAGTCCATATCACCCACTAGCATGGCGGTACAACACTCTTCATTCACCAAGTCGGACACTCCTGACACGAACTTGTTCAACCTTGATCTAGGGTCGGCCACCAAATGTGGAGCATACTTGGTAATCTTGTTGAACTTGAGGGCATACTCCCTCACACTCATGGAACCCAACTTGAGGTTCATAAATTCCATCATTTTGGCCTCTCTCAACTCAATAGGAAAGAACCGGTTAAGGAATACGACCTTGAACTCCTCCCAAGGAATGGCATCATGATTTGCCCTCTCTATCTTCCATTGAACAAAATAAATTTGAGCCACACCTTTAAGTTGATAGACTGCTAGTTCAATCTTTTCCTCCGAATTCACCCCCATAATATCTAACACCTTATACACTTCATCGATTAACTTTTAGGGATCTTTCTATGCTTTGGACCCATGGAACTCTGGAGGGTTCATCCTAGTGAAGTCCCACACTCTTGAGGCCAGAGTGTGAGTATAAGGAGCTTGGGCTGTCATGCCCAAGCCTAGGGCCTAGACATGACATGGCGAATGGGGAACTCGAAGGAACCCCAAATAAGTCTCTTAACTTATCATTAGACATCATTTCTCATGGAAGCATATACAAGACATAAATAGTAAGACTAGGGCAAAAGGGACTAAGGGGAGAGCTTGCATAACATCATAATCAAGAGAAAGAGTCAAAGCTCATATTATAGATACATAGCATGTCCAACAAACATCTCTACTACATAGATAAGAGCGGGGACCAAGATAAAGCAACCGATCTAACCCTCATAGTCAATATAGAACACAAAGAAGAGTGTCTGAGTACATAATAAGAGAAAGATAGATAAACGTCCTCGAAATGGAGGACTCGCCAACTAGCATGAGTAGTACTGAACAAGTCATGTTGAGAGGGAGGATGTTCAAATTGGGCTCCGGTCCCTATATGGTGATATCATGTAGGAAAGAGTATGTGTTAATACATTGGAATGTACTAAGTATGTAGGATACAATGCAACAAGAGATAGGCATAACAATCAAAATGCATAGCAATAGGCAATATGCATAATATAACATTATGGCATGTATGACCAATGCTCAAGTAAAACATGCTTAAGTAGCTTATGCTAATATAGGATATCATATGTTTAGAAGAGACTAATCTAGATTTCCAAAGTACAAACCCCTTGCTTGGTTGATGATGATCTGACCCCATCACCTTGGTGGTGAAGTACAAACCCCTCACATGGTTGATGATAATCTCACCCTATCACCCTGATGGCGAAGTACAAACCCCTCATATGGTTGATGAGTACAAACCTTCATCTCGGTTATCTGGACTCTTAGTCCCCCCGAATCGGGCATGGTCTGATGCAACACTTTATATTGAATATATCATTTACACAAGCTCATTTCCTTGTCATAACATCAATCATATAATATCTCATTCTTGGGACCTTCAATTCCTCAAGAAACCACATCCGGACATTTTATCAAACACTTAGAGGGTGACTAGTCCTAGTGTAAAACCATGCAATTCAAGAGTGAAATCATGCTAGGAAATTAAATGTAAAAGCTTCAATAGATACTTGGTAACACCCTAAAATAATAAACATCAAAACTCTTCACCATTCCTTTCAATAGATCTAGATTCATAGCTCAAAACATGGTAATAGAGTCACAATTTCATATTATCAAACGTAGTGTGCAATGATTTCAATAATAATCAAGACTCATGAATAAATCACCTTTAAATCATGCAATTTTTAAGAAAAGGAAGCTTGGGCATCATGGATGAAAGTAATCCATGAAAGAAACCCGCATACCTTAGCTTGGAGACTTGAAGCTTGAAGAAGAACCTTGAAGGAAATCCTTAGATCCGGAAGAGGTTTTGAGACTTGAATTTAGGAGTGAAAATATGGCTAAGTGTTTGAGTGAATATTGGGGAATGTTTAGGATGATATGAGGGTGAAATATGTCTAAGTATAGGTATTTTCATGTTTGATGTCACAACCCAAGCCAATGGCCTAGATGTGACACGGCAAATGGGGAACTCGAAGGAACCCCAAACTAGCCTTTTAACTTGTCATTACACATCATTAGTCATGGAAGCATATAAAAACATTAAATTGAAAGAATAGGGGCAAAGGCACTAAGGGAAAAGCTTGCACAATATCATCGTCAAGAGACAAGAGTCCACCTCATATCACCAATACATAACATGTTCAACAACGACCTCTAATACATTGACAAGAGCGGGGGCCAAGACAAAGCAACTGGGCTCACCCTAATAGTTAATTAGAACATAAAGAAGAGTGTCACAAAACATAACAAGAGAGCGTAGACTAAGATCCCTGAAGTGGAGAACTCACCAACTAGCTTGAGTGGCACCGAACTAGCTTTGTGGAGGAGGATGATCAACTTGGGCTCCAATTACTATGTGGTGATATCATGTAGGCAAGAGTATGCATTAGTACATTTGAATGTACTAAGTATGTAGGATGCAATGCAACAAGAGATAGGCATCATAATCAAAATGCATAACAATAGGCAATAGGTATAATATAACAATATGGCATGTTTGATCAATGCTTAAGTAAAACATGCTTAAATAACTCATACTCATATAGGATATCACATGTATAGAAGAAACCATGCTAGTTATTCAAGGTCCAAACGCCTTGGTGGTTGTGTGGTATATATCCCTCACATGGTTGATGATAATCACACCTTATCACCACTGTGGCAAAGTACAAACCCCTCACATGGTTGATGAGTACAAACCCCCACCATGGTTACCCGAGCTCTTATTCCCCCGGGTCGCGTATCGTCTAATGCAACACTTTATATAAAGTATATCATATACATAAGATCATTTCATCATCGTATAGTCATTCAAATCATATCTCATGCTTTGGACCTTCCACTCCTCAAGAAACCCCTCTTCAAATTGCACTTTTGGAATTTCATAATTGCTAATCTTTCGCTCTTAAATCGGGGTTAAGACCTTTTTTCACCTAATATTGACCCACTGAACACGAATATGAAGTCGGATTTCCCAAATAACAAATGGATTTTGACATATATGGAATTTAAAATTGAGGGCATTTCAAGGCACATTTTCGAGCACTTTTTGGAGTCGTTTCAATTTCTCCCCCTTGGGAACAGTTATCCCCGAATGTAAAAGAGACATACAAGACAAGAGTGATCATAAACAAATCATCCCCAATAAGAATGCAACATTACATTGAAAACACCATTTCCAAATTCTAAACATAAGTGTAAAATCATAACTTGCCAACTTAAAAATGAATGCATATGAATGACATAGGGGCTGCAACATAAGACTCGAGTCACATAGCAGACTTAGAATTGGTACCTTAGGCTTGAATAGAGTGGAAAAGATAAGGGTACTGCTTTTGCATGTCCACTTTGGCCTCCCAAGTAGCACTTTCGATTTGTTGGTTCCTCCAATGGACCTTAACGGATGCCACCTCCTTGTTGCTCATTCGCTTTACTTGCTATCCAAAACCTTAACTGGAACCTCCTCATAGGTCAAGATATCCTCAACAACACCCACAACATCAAAGGCGCAATGGAATTATGATTACCAACACATTTTCTCGACATAGAGACATAGAACACTGGATGAACCAAATTCATTTCACTAGGCAACTTCAATTCGTAAGCTACCTTGCCACCCCTCTTCAAGACCTCATAAGGACCGACATATATTGGAATCAACTTCCCTTCTTTACCAATACAGATGACTCATTTCATTGGAGAAACTTTCAATAAACTCAATCACCTACTTTGAATTCAAGGTCTCTTTTTCTCTCATCGGCATAAGATTTTTGACGACTTTGAGCTATCTTCAACCTTTCCCTAATCATCCTAACCTTCTCAAGAGCATTCATAACTAGATATGGTCTCAGTAAAGTCACCTATCCAACCTCAAACCAACCATCCAGTGATCTACAATGTCTCTCATAAAGAGCCTCAAAAGGTGTGATATCGATACTTGAGTGATAGCTATTATTGTAGGCGAACTCAATCAAAGGAACATGGTCATCCTAACTAGCCCTCAACTACAATACACAAGCTCTTAGCATATCCTCAAGTTCTTGAATGGTTCTTTCGGCTTGGCCATCCATTAGGGGGTGGAAGATGGTACTAAGATGAACTTTTGTACCAAGACCCTTTTGAAAAAACCTCCAAATGTGTAAAGTGAATTGTGAACCACGATAAGATATGATGGACATAGGAATCCCATGCAACTTTACTAACTCATGGATGTACAACCTTGCATACTCTTCAGCCTCATATGTGGTCTTAACCGGTAGAAATAAGCCGATTTTATCATCCTATCAACCACCACACAAATGGAATCGAAACCCTTCCTAGTCTTGGGCAACCCAAACACAAAATCTATATTAATCACTTCCCACTTCCAAGTAGGAATCTCTATGTCTTGGGTTAGGCCACCCAGCCTTTGATGTTCGGCTTTATCTTGTTGACAACTATGGCAACCGGAAACGAATTTGGCAATGTCCCTCTTCATGCCTCCTCACCAATACTCATCTCTCAAGTCTCTATACATTTGGAACTGGGGTGGATAGAATAAGAAGAATTGTGGGCCTCATCAAGAATTTTCTCCCTCAAACCATCAACATAAGGCACACACAACCTACCTTGGTACCTAAGGGCCCCATCTCCCCCATGGGAGAAAACCTCTAATTTGCCCTCTTTCACAAAGGCCTTTAGTTAAATCAAGGAGGAGTCAAGATCTTGTTTTGCTATCACCTCATCAACCAATGAAAACTTAGACCCATCAACATCAACCACACTATCATCACCAACCTCCTCTAACCTAACCCCCAATCCAGCTAATTAATGCACCTCCCTAGCTATATCCCTACCACCATCAACATGGGCTAAGCTACCTATATACACCCTACTCAAGGTATCTGCCACAACATTTGGCTTACCCGGATGATAGTGCACACTCATGTTATAGTCTTTAAGAAGTTCTAACCATCTCTGTTGCCTCAAGTTGAGATCTTTTTGAGTGAAGACAAATTGGAGGCTCTTATGATCGGTGAACACGTCCACATACAACCCATAGAAGTAATGATGCCAAATCTTCAATGCAAGCACAACGGCGGCTAACTCTAGATCATGGGTATGGTAATTCCTTTCATGTACCTTGAGTTGTCTAGAAGCATAAGCTATGACCTTACCATTTTGCATCAAAACACAACCCAGACAAACCCGGGAAGCATCACAATACACCACAAATCCCTCAAGCCCATCTGGTAGTGACGATATAGGAGCGGACACAAGTTTATCTTTCAATGTTTCAAAGCTCCTCTCACACTCATCGATCCACACAAATTTAAACTTCTTTTCTGTCAATTTTTCCATAGGGGAAGAAATGGAGGAGAACCCATTCACAAACCAACTATAATAACCCGCTAAGCCCAAAAAGCTCCTAATATCTGACGGGGTCAATGGTCTAGGCCAATTTCTGATCATATCGGTTCTCTTAGGATCCACTTTTATACCATCCCCCAGCATCACATGACCCAAGAATGCAACCTCCTTCAACCAAAATTCGCACTTATCATATTTGGCATACAATTTCTCCCTCAATCTTTGCAGCACAACCCTCAAATGCCCCATATGCTCCTCCCTACTATGTGAAGAGATCAAAATATCATCAGTGAAGACCATAACAAAGGAATCAAGGTAAGGTTTGAAGGCCCTATTCATTAGGTCCAGAAAGATGGTCATTGCATTGGTCAACCTAAACGACATCACAACAAACTCATAATGCCCATATCTAGTCCGAGAGGCCATCTTCGGAATATCACACTCCCTCACCCTCACTTGATGATACCCAGATGGAAGATCACTCTTAGAGAAGAAGCTAGGCCCTTGCAATTGGTCAAACAAATCATCAATCCTTGGAAGAGCATACTTATTCTTGATGGTGACCCTATTGAGTTGCCGGTAGTCAATGAACATTCTAAGTGACCCATCCTTCTTCTTTACAAACAATATCGGGGTACCCCAAGGTGATTGACTAGGTCTAATAAATCACTTTTCCAACAAATCTTTCAATTGTTCCTTTAACTCCTTCAACTTCGCCGGGGTCATACGGTAAAGGGGAGTGGAGATAGGTTGAGTATCGGGAAGGAGATCTATGCCAAAATCTAACTCCCTTTCCCGAGGGACACCGGGAAGGTCATTTGGGATGACATCAAGAAACTCATTTACATCCAAAACCGACTCAATGGAAGAGACTTTGGACTCCACATCTTTGACCCTCACAAGATGATACAAACACCCCTTAGATATCAAGATATCGACTTTAATGCATGAAATGAATCTATCCTTGACCACCACATCTTGACTTTCTAACTCTAGGATGGGTTCATTAGGGAATTGAAACTTGACCTTACGGGTTATACAATCAATGGAAGCATAGAAGGCATGCAACCAATCCATCCAAAGAATGACATCAAAATCAACCATGTCTAATTCAACAAGATTACAAGGAAACAACTTATGCAAAATGCAAATAGGACAACTCCTACAAACTTTCCTAGCAACAATAGACGCACCAATAGGAGTAGACACTTCATATGACTCATGCAACAAATCAGGGTCAACCTAGAACTTTCAAGAAACAAAAGGGGTAAGAAAGGAAAGAGTGACAGTCAGATCAACCAAAGCATATACATCAAATTCAAAGATTTTCAACATACCGGTAACAACATCGGAAATCTCCCCAACCCCTTGCCTGCTATGTAGTGCATAAAACTTGTTGTGCCTTAAGGAATCACTTTGAGGACCACCTCTACCTAATGGAACCGCATTTGTGCCCCAGCCCTTGCCACAGTTTCTTGAACAATCCATCTTCTTGTGACTAAGCTCCCCATATTCATAGCATGCATTAGGACCCTTCAAACATAGGCCACCATAAAACCTTCCACGTTTAGGGCACGCATCAATAGGAGCCACCCTATCAACATTTTGAGGCCTAGGAAGTCATTGACAAACCCACTATTATTAAGCATGAGAAGGCCCTTGGCCTTGATGAAATTTAGCACCTTTGGAATTTACCATCAAATCGAGCACTCTTGGCCTCATGCCCCTTTCTCTTCCTCAATTTGTCCTTCTCCATTTGATCGGCATAGGTCATCAATTGAGATAAGTCCATGTCACTAGTTAGCATGGTGGACCGGCACTCTTCACTTACTAAGTCGGAGACCCCCATCATGAACTTAATCATCCTAGATCTAGGATCGACCACCAAATGAGGAGCATACTTTGAAAGTTGATTAAACTTGAGGGCATACTCCCTCATGCTCATAGCATGTTATTTCAAGTTCATAAACTCTACTAACTTTGCTTCCCTAAGATCAAGAGGGAAAACCGAGCAGGAAAGCATATTTGAACTCCTCCCAAAGCACCACATTACCAATTCCGTTTTTACCCTTCCATTGATCATATCGTATTTGGGCTACCCCTTTGAGTTGGTACGCCGCCAACTCCGCCTTTACATTCGGCCTGACACCCATAATATTCAAGATTTTTTAGATCTCATCAACGAACTCTTGTGGATCTTCATCCACCCTTGACCATAGAAAACCGTAGGATTCATCCTCGTGAAGTCTATTACCCTAGCCCCTGGGGTAGTATTATGAGAGGCTTGGGCCCCTTGATTGACTTGGTTGGCCACCACTTAGGCAAGCATAGTGAGAGAATCCTGGGGCTCATCATTTATAGGTTACTCCTCGGGAGTTCGGGCCCTTCGTCATCGAGTATTTTGCAAGATCTAGCATAGAAAAGAACAATCATTAGGGGAGAAAACTCACTACAACTCTATAACACAGCATAGAACATAAAGATGAGAATAGTTCCTAAAATGTCTCATAGCCTCCTACTCATACTCATGGCGCACTTCACAAACATGAATAGGACTCTAATCGACGCGGTGCGTTGACTCCGAGGATCTAACAACCTTGTGCTCTGATACCAAGTTTTTCATGACCCAAGCCTAGGGCCTAGATGTGACACAGTTAATGGGGAACTCGAAGGAACCCCAAAAAAGCCTCTTAACTTGTCATTACACATCATTGGTCGCAGAAACATATAAAAACATTAAAAAGCAAGAATATGGCAAAGGGACTAAGGGAAAATCTTGCACAATATCATAGTCAAGAGAGAAGAGTCAAACTTATATCAATGATACATAACATGTCCAACAGCCACCTCTACTACAAAGATAAGAGGGGGGCCAAGACAAAGCAACCGGGCTCACCCTCATAGCCAAATTAAACATAAAAAAAAGTGTATCAATACATAACAAAAGAGCATAGACTAAAGTCCCCGAAGTGGAGGACTCACCAATTAGCTTGAGTAGCACCGAACTAGCCATGTGGAGATCAACTTGGGCTCTGATTCCTACATGGTGATATCATGTAGGCAAAATTATGTGTTAGTACGTTTGAATGTACTAAGTATGTAGGATGCAATGAAACAAGAGATAGGCATCTTAATCAAAATGCATAACAATAGGCAATAGGCATAATAAAATAATATGGCATGTGTGATCAATAAGTAAAACATGCTTAAATAACTCATACTCATATAGGATATCATATGTGTAGAAGAGACGAAGCTAACTATTCAAGGTGCAAACCCCTTGGTGGTTGTGTGGTATAAACCCCTCACATGGTTGATGATAATCGCACCTTATCACCACGGTGGCGAAGTATAAACCCCTCACATGGTTGATGAGTACAACCCCTCACCATGGTTACCGGGGCTGTTATCCCCCTGGATTAGGCATGGTTTAATGCAACACTTTATATAGACTATATCATATCCATAAGCTCATTTCATCATCATATAGTCATTCATATCATATCTCATGCTTTGGAACTTCAACTCCTCAAGAAACCAAATCCAGACATTTTATCAAACACTTAGAGAGTGTGTATTGCTAGCATAAAACCATGAAATATGGAGATGAAATCATGCAGGAAAATTCATTTTAAAACCATCAATTAACACCTTGCAATTTCCTCAAGCAATATACATCAAAACCACTTCTCAAGTCTTACAATAGAACAATGATTTATAGCTCAAACCATAACAAAACAGTCACAATTTCTCATGGCTTTAACATAGAGTGCAGTGAATTTCATAATAAGCAAGACCCATTTGTA
>JAPFFP010002440.1:0-17984 GCA_026153255.1 Solanum medicagineum
AGTGTTAAGAACGATGAGACAACGCCGGATCCTATTTCTAAATGGGTTAAAGTGTTAAGAACGATGATGATGAGTTTGCTATTGAGGATGATTGTTCTAAGCAGAAAACTAAGGCGTGTTCGAAATAGAGATAGTGAAATCCTATTGAGGAAGCCCGCAGCTCCTCCAACAGCGACGGAAAAGTTCGCAGCACCAAGTGGTGTTCGAAACTCCTTCGTTTTCTACATCTGTAAGTTTTAAAATTCTTATAATTTTTTGTTCGTCTCCTTAAGTTACATTTTTTTGTTATGTGAAATTGGCGTGTTGATCCGTGATAATTTTAATTAGGTAAGAGTTTCATATTTTGAACTGTAGTATTATGAGTTTCAAACTCATTTTGCTCCCGTCTGACCTTAGATTTTGGAGTTGAAACATGAAAATTAAAGTTTTTGAAGTCGTTGTATTTGAAACTTATAGTTGAGTGGAGTGGGATTTCTCCTAAAAATTAACACATGCTACCAAATGCATTTAACCTTAATGTTTAATGACATATACTATCTGTCTATTCTCTGAAAATTTAGTGAATAGGTTATAGACAAAACACTTATCATATTAAGTTCAATTAGTCAATGAGGGCGTCTTCTTGATAGTTCAACATGATGTTTTGCAATCATCATCAGAGCAGATTGTTTTGGTACCGGTAGGCATGTCCCTGTTTATATATTTTCATTGTAGTATCCAATTAGTATATAAGTAACAGATATGGTGTATCCCACAAAATAGATTTACCATTATTTGTTGATTCAATATAAATAGTGGTGGTGAATAATTCTTAAGTAATTCCTGTCAAGCATGTAGAGATCATTGTTTTGCCATGTCCGGTGACCCAAAATAAATAAATTTATCTTTCATTTAATTAAGTCAATACCTGGGTGATACGTATAAAGCTCACAAAACCGATTAAAATTTTTCATGCTTTAAAGATTCTAATTTAGGTATTTCACATTGACATGGTGTAACAGGGTAATAACATAATTGCGTGGTCTTTATTACCCCACATTAATGGACTACCCTTGAATTCTACTTTACCTGTTAGCATTATGTTAGCATCTAGTGAAGTGATTTGCATATCTCACTTTCACATGGGTTACTTTAGATCATGTATGTTATAGCTGACACAACTATCTCCTTCATCTTTGCTGATCCAAGTATACTTTTCTTAACTTAGCAGTACTGAGTATTTTCATCTATGACAATATATCACGTTGGAATCTATTCTGAGGTCATGCTTCTGTTTGTGTTTGATCACAAGCTTGTTTAGTTATGGCCACAGTGTGAGACATCTGACTTCTAGTGTTTCTAAGTCTGATTGTTCTGCTTAGGTGATTTTGATCCTCTGCAGTAGCAAGGGCTTGTGGTGTTTTTGGTCCCTTTAGCTTGAATGAGATGCTTAAATTATGGAGTCTTTGCAATTTTCTGGTGGAACTCTCACCTTTCTCACACTAGTGATCTCGTATAAGATTAGGTCGATCAAGGAGTATTTAGATCATGTTTGCCTCGAGTGCATTTCATTGGAAAAACTGGAATGGTTAGCTTAGATCTAGAAACTAGAAATGTAAATCATTGTCCAAATTTGGACATGTGATGCAAAAAGCTGACTTCGTGATCAACATTTAGATGCCTTCAAATCTTATAGAGACCAAGTGCCTGAATTGGTCCTTTTAGCAGTGTCATAGCTCTCTCATTTTACTACGCTGCTTGGTATAAGCCAAGCAAACTAGGCAACTTTGTTCATCAGGCACGGAGATATGTGAAGAAATTATCTAGTGTTTTTGTCGTTGCTTGAAATTTGAACCTAAGAAGTAAAGATCTAAGGGTTCTCAACCTGTGGAAGAAGCTACTGGCCATGTTTTATGATAAATCTAGTTGTTAACGCTTGAGGAACTAAACAAAAGAATCGAGAATGACAAATAGTTTTATTTTTTATTCGGATTGTTTTCGGCTTATATTTGTTACTTCTATTATATTTTTATTTTTGTATTACAGGAAAAAAGTTTTGTAGCTTTTGTGGCTTAAGAGAAATTCCCAAAACCAAGAGAAGTAGAGGTAGCCGTTTAGCTAATTTCATTTATGAATATGTCTGCAGTTTGTTGACCATCTAATTTAGTTGTTTGTGTAACATCAGAAACTGATCATAACACCAATCAAGAAGGAGCTTGGACTTGCATTCAAGGGAAACCAGAAAATAGTGACTGAGTTGTTGTCCATCTGAGTTGTTGCTGAACATAAGTTGGATCATTTATTTGTCTACTTAGATGGCAGATTGTGAGACGAATAAATCTATTGATAATGCCTCCAAAAAGAAGAAAATAAAAGATGGTGTGGTGATTAGTAGACCACTGACGGGGATCCATATCAACAAAGAGATTCGATGGATGAGTCTAGTAGTGAGAAAGATGATGAGGAACTTGTGGCAAACACAATGTCACATTACTAGTGTATAGTGTTGTAATAGATATAATATAAATTTCTTATTTTGTGGTTGCTTTATGAGACTTATTATGTGTTTTTTCATTGCATGATAACTTTGAAATCCTATTATTTAATTTATGACTTTTATGATTTACTCGCTTAAATTCAAATTAGTTTCAAGTTGATTTTCGTATTGAGTTGATATGAAAATATTTATTAAATGTATTTTGTTGTGTTGTTGTTAGCTCTTTGAACTTGATTTGGCTGAGTAAAATATATATTGAATTAAATGATAAGTGGAAAGCTGCAAAAGTAGTAATAAGCTAGAGTTTTTTTTCAGAAAAGAGACCTCATGAGGTCACTTTGCGACATTTTATTTTTCAGAAAAGAGACCTCGTAAGGTCATCTTTTTGTCTAGTATGTTTTGAAAAAACGACCTCATGAGGTCTTTATTTATTTTAATTTAAATAAATTTAATAAAGTATAGAGACCTCATGAAGTCCCTTTTTGTAAATATAACATAAAAATAAATTATAAAATTGTGACCTCGTGAGGTCTCTTTAAGTAAAAAGAATATAAAATAAAAATAAATAATAAAGTAGCGACCACATGTGGTCTCTTTTTTGAAAAATTCAGAAAAAAATTAGCGACCTTGTGAGGTCTCTATTTGGCGACCTCATGAGGTCTATACGAAAAAGTCACCTACGTTTTAGCGACCAAACGTTGAGGTCTCTTTTTTTAATAAAAAAGACCTCATGAGGTCTCTTTTTGATGTCTCTTTTAACAGATTTTTCAGTAGTGGTTGGGCTGCATTTAGGGATAGGTAGCATAGTATTTGGGATGTAATATCTTTTCTTGGCCCCTATCCTAACACTACATCAAGTGCAACCCCGCTTGCATCACACATGATTTCAAAATGTTTTGACCAGTCTGGAGCTACAATGATGGGAGCCGAAATCAACTTCTACTTCAATCCTTCAAAGGCTTTTAGGCATCCTTCATCAAAAACGAACTTAGCATCCTTCTCAAATAGTTTGCATAGGGGGTGTGAAAATTTTAAGAGAAGCCTTTTATAAAGCGCCTGTAGAATCCCACATAGCCAAGGAAGCTCCTCACACCCTTAACAAAGATGGGTGGGGGAAGCTTCTCAATCACCTCCACTTTAGCTCTATCAACCTTGATTCCCTTGATGGAGATTCTATGCCCCAATACAATGCCCTCCTTCACCACGAAGTGACATTTTTCCCAATTCAGCGCTAGATGGCATTCTTCACATCTCCTGAGCACAGCATGCAAGTGCTTCAATCAATCTTCAAATGAGTCACCCACCACACTAAAGTCATCCATGAAGACCTTAATACGGTCCTCCACCATGTCTGAGAAGATGGACGTCATGCATCTTTGGAATGTTGTTAGAGTGTTACACAACTCGAATGGCATCCTCTTGAATGCAAAGGTTCCATAGGGCCATGTGAATGTTGTCTTTCCTAGTCATTTAGAGTAGTGGTGATCTGGTAGTAGCCTAAGTAACCATCCAAAAAGTAGTACCAGCCCTTTCCATCCAAGCGGTCTAGCATTTGGTCCATGAATGACATAGGAAAATAGTCCTTTACTGTCGATGCATTGAGCTTTCTGTAGTCCATGCACACCCTCCACTCGGCTTATTGCATTGGAATTAACTCGTTGCTAGCATTTGGGACCACGGTGATATCCCCTTTCTTCGGAATATACTGAACTGGGCTCACCCATTCACTGTCAGCAATTGGATAGATCATCCCTGCGTCTAACCACTTGATGATTTCCTTGACGACTTCTTACATAGGGGGGTTGATGCCGTTGGTGCTCGATACTCGACTTGTAGTCCTTGACCAATTGGATTTTATGAGTACATACCTCGAGAGGGATACCGATGATATCCGCAATTGTCCACCCAATGGCCTTCTTGAACTGCTTAAGTACCATGACCAAAGCATTCACCTGTTCGTCATTCAGGTCAGCAATAACTATGATTGGCAAGGTGTTGTTGATTCCCAGAAATGCATATATCAGATGGCATAGAAGAGCCTTTAACTCCAGCACTAGTGGCTGCTTAATAGATGGTTTAGTAGGTGGTGACTCTCAATTTTGCAAGTCCAACTCCAGCTTAGTTTGGCGTCTAGGGGTGTAGTTACAACCTTAGAACTCAAGCTAAGATGTCGTGCGGCACTAGACGGTTTGTTCACAACTCTTGCAATCTCTAGTAAGCCTTTTTTCCCAAGATTACTAAGGGAACGCTAGATAAGAAAGACAAGAGAACTTTGGAAGAAGAAAGCTTTGATTGCTAGAGAGAATGCTATACAAGGCTTGTGATCTTACAGCTTTGCTTGCTTGATTGCTTGATGCCAAATGATAAGCCTAAGAGGGGTATATATACTAGTCCCCTTCACAAACGGACGGCTAGGATCAATTTGATCCAACGGTCAAGAATGCAAGCCTAGAATCTTCCTAAGAAATATCTAAGATATTTTACAAGTGAAAGACTTCTCTAAAGTCTTCTAGAATGCCCTAAGACTCTCTAGAATGTCCTACAAATATCTAGAAAACTATATGGCTTTCTATACAATTCTGGACGGTTTTGGAGTCCTTTGGAGCGCGTCGGACACGTTTTGGCGTAGAATTAAGACGGGACATGTCACACTCCCCCACCTGATGATGCGACGACCGCGGCGCATTGCTGTTGCTGCAAGAATTCATGCACCTTGTCCCTAAATTGCCACAAGTCTTTGTACCTTTCCCATGTGGCTTCCTCTGGTAATTGCCCCTTCCAGTGCACAAGGAACATTGCAGTGGCCGGTTGTCCCCTTTTCTGCTTTGCCTGGTAGGCGATGATGGCTTCTATCTCCCGATCACGCGAGGTAGTTAAGGTAATGGGTGGCCTACTTGTCTCCTTGTTGTCTGGGATGCCATCACCCTCAAAGTTCATCAACACTGCCTCTAGTGTGTCGGCACCCAATCTCTCCTCAAGTGGTACCTTTAGCTCTACATCATCAAAACTCTCAATAACAGAGACTATTTTTAGATCATCATCCTTCTTTGCATGTTGGCAAACGTTGAACACGACCAAATCTACACCCAATCTAAACTTGAGTTGGCCCTTCTCCATGTCCACTAATGTGCGTCCAGTGGCTAGGAAGGGCCTTCCTAAGATGATTGGGACTTCAAAGTTAATCTCGTAGTCCAGAATCATAAAGTCTGCAGGAAATATGAATTTATCCAACTTTGACAGGGACGTTATAGAGTATCCCCACAGGCTTCTTAACAGTGCGGTCGACTATCAACAATTGCATGCTCATTGGGGTAGGGACTGCCAAATCTAGCTTCTTGATGACCATAAGGGGTATTAATGACCCTTGTGAACTCCACATCTCCAATAATGTAGGGTATGGTAAAAATGCTGAGATAATCTTGCTTTTGCACCAAGAACCTTGTAGTAATTGCACTATAATGTTGGAGCTCTTAACTCACAGTCCACTTTTTGTAACGAAGTCCTCCATAAACTTCGCATACTCTGGCATCTTCTCCAATGACTCAATGAGAGGGATATTGATGGAGAGTTGTTTCAACATGGAGAGAAAGTGCTTGAACTTACCCTCCTCCTCCTCCTTTTTGATTCTTTGAGGGAAGGGAGGAGGAGGTCTAGGAATGGGGTTTAGCTTCTATGGCTCCTCTATATCATTACTCACCTCATCCTTGGCATGATCATCTCCAGTATCTGTATCCTTGGCCTCAACTGCCTCCTCTCAAACATCATCATCATCTACCGACATAGGAGGATCAATGGTACTCTTACCATCATGAGTAGTCACTGCCATATATTGCCCTTCATTCTATAGATTTTGAACAGTGATTCTAGGCAGTGTACCTTTCTGATGTTTGTTGAGTTGAGTTGTTACTTGACCAAACAATTGCTCCAGCAGTTTGATAGCAACAAAATGAGAATCAATCTTCTGATTTATGCTGCAGATGTCAAAATTTCATCCTCCTCAAGGTTTCATCCTGTCTGTCAGCCTTCTTCAACAGTTGGTTAAGCATCTCCTTAACTCTGGAACTACTAGCACTGGTGTCACGATTATGTGGTGGCACATAAGGACCATTTCTATATCCATCTCTGTGACCCTAATCAACATCTCAATCTTGGCCCCTATTTCTATTGTGGTATCCTCCATGATTGTTATCTCTGAATGTGTCATCTCTGTTATAGTTTTGACTTTGGTTTCCTTGACCTTGTCCAATAGTCCAAATTAGACAATAGTCCAAATTAGACCCTTAGGCGTTAGTCCGAAAACTCCCTCACCCCCTCCCAATCAGCAATGAAGCAAGTGTCCTCATAATAAGGCTCCTCGTACATGGTTGCTTGCGAAGGCTGATGAACAACTTCATTAAATTGTTCTTGATTCTGCTTCATCATCACCTCCATGTTGGTATTAATCTAGGCAAGCTTTTGCATTATCTCCTTATTTATTTTAGTTTGCTCTGAACTAATACTGACAGCACACGAGCTCTTGGTAGAGGACCTGTCTCTCTGCTCCAATGCACGATTCATCTTGACCACCTTTTCCAACTTCTCAACCACCCTTGCAAATGGGTGATCTAAAATCACGCCCCTCGTGATGGTATCAGCACATGCTTGGCCATTCTCGGCCAGGGCATGGTAGAAGATCTCCACCAAGGCATCATCAACAATTTTGTGGTCAGGGACACTTCTCTAACACTTTTTGAACCGCTCCCATATAGTACTAATCGAGTCACCAGGTAGTTGCTCAAAGTTATTGATCTGATCCTTCAACTTGAGCTTCTTAGATCTCAGTAAGAACCTCTCCAAAAAGGCCTGACAATTCATCCCAACTGGTGATGGCACTCTGCGGAAGCTTAAATAGTCATTGCTGCATTTTCTGTCAAAGATAATGGGAAGGCGCGAAGCCCAACAACATCCATGGAAAGATTCTATGTCCCAGTTAGGCTCTTAGAAACAAACACAATATTGTGTAGATGACTATGCGAATCATCTGATGGTAGGCCAGCAAAAAAACCCACGATTCTCTAGCATCTGAAGCAACCCACTCAAAACCATGAACTTTGTGTCATCCGATAGTGGCGGTAACGCAATGGCTCCAGTCACATCCATAGCCATAGGATTCAGTCAATATTGATTCCACTAATAAGCTTCAACGTTGAAGTCTTGTGGCTATGGATCAATGTCCTAAAGAAGAGGTGGGTTGTTGTCATTCTCATTCTGGTTCTGTCCAGAGCTGCATTAATCGTGTTGTTTGCATTATCTTCGGCCATCCTTCTCAATCTTCTCTTGATCTCTGGGTCAAACGGAGTCAAGAAAATGCCTCAATTTCGCATGTTGGCATACACTACACTTGCACACTAAAATAGAACAAAAACAACAAAAATATAAAATGAAGGAAATAAGAGTTAATTCCCGAACTACTCAAATTAAACAAGTCTAGTCGTATTCCCCGGCAACAGTGCCAAAATCTTGATGTCACATAAGTTGTACCTCCTTTTTGAAAGCTATAGCAGTCGTTGTCAAGATATAACCTAACCAAGGTTAGGGTCGAACCCACAGGGAATATGGTAGACTTAGAAGAATTTAAAGCAATTCAGGTGGATTAACCTACTTATCTCTCCAAAAGGGGGAAGTTTGTAATAATAAAGTAATTCTAAGCTAAGACAAGTGTAAAATCAGTATGAAGAGCAACTTGGTATTGTGTTCCCAATGATTCCCTAACTTGATATTACTAGATAATAGAATTATTTTCCAGTGTGCAACATGCAAAACGGTAAGTTATGTTTATCAAACCTTTTGATCCAGGCGAGAGGCAAATTTAATTATGTGATTTGATCCATCCCCATGGTGTGACATTACTAACCCTTACCTATTGTCCCAATACAACCTCCCTTTTGCCGAGCATGGTTGATTAGACAAGAAACATCAATCCAATCCTGTTCATTAATCTCTTTTCCTATTCATTACTACATTGATCCAATCAGTAGCACTAGGTGAATTACAACGTTGGCTACCGTTAAAAATCATTCAAATTGAAGAGAATAAATTAATACATGTGTGCACACTTTTCAAGAATTACGAATTATCTGATTTTATCTTGTTATTTCTTCATGGTTCCCACAACCCTAGTTGTGGATTTAGCTACTCATGATTAGTGTAGATGCAAGAATCATTAATTTGAATAACATAATTGAGCACTAATTTGAATAACATAATTGAGCACTTACACAATTAAAATAAGAACAATAAATCCAAGCTCTTCACCAAGAATCACCACATTGAATTAAAAGCACAAAATAATGTTTCACAAGTGCTCCCAAGCTCTCTACTGTTCTGTAACGTTCCTTATGAAAAATAACTAAAACCTTATTTATAGTCTTTAAAATACAAAACCAAAATAAAATAGGATAATTGGCTCGACAGGCTCTACGGGCACTTCTAATGTTTTACGACCCATAGTTGGGGCTTCGTGGATTTCATCTTCAATTTTGAGGTTGACTTCTACGACATCTACCTACAGATCGTATAAGGTGCTATGGCCTATAAAAAGTTTTGTTAACTTTTCAAGAACTCCCCACCTTTTGATCCTCAGGGCACGACACCAAGTCTATGGCTCGTAAAATCTTTTATGGCTTGTCTACATGTTCGTACACTTAACTTCAGAAAATCATCCTTCACTGGAATTATGTAAAAAACCAACTTAAGTTCGTGGAATTTTCCACGGCCTGTAAAGGGTCTCGTGAAACCTCAATTTTTGCAAAATCTGCATACTTAGCCCAAAAATCAAGCCAACCCTGTAATCCTACAAAACAAACACAAAAACAGATCAAACCTACTAACATTGCTTTGAGAACACAAAAAATTCCAAGTTTTAAGCATCAAAAGTGTTGTATTTTGACAGCATATCACTGATAGCCACTAAGGATTTCCTACCTTATTGAACTGAGCCACTGCTACCATCAAGTCATCAATTTAACCTAGGATCGAATCAAAATGGGGTCTAACTTTACCAATGTAACTAAAAGGGCACCAAAATTAGGGAATTATGGATGATCGGGTGATTATTTGGGTAATTCATTACCTAGCTAAGGCTCAACAACCATACCTTGGTCTGATATGCTATTCTATAGGGATTTAAGCTGTCCGAAACAACATTGAGGAGTCTCAAAGTAGGTTTCTGTCAACCTATACTAAGGCCATCATGCTCCACTCCACCAACATAAAGTAAAATGGTACCACTAACAATACTAATAGCTAACAGATAAGTTCACATGCTTTCAGTTACCTAAAAATACCAGCAATGGTCTAAATCATAGTCTCTAATATCTTGGGCATATAAATAAGATACTCGAACAAAAATTCAAACTATTTCAACATGATTTCACACAAACCAGCTTAATTAATCTAACGAAAGAGAATTCATAACCTACTTGCAGGTCAATCATCCACGCTCTAACTTACTCTGACACAGCTTTTTTCTTTCGAACGACCTCTAAACGTTGCCATGATGTAAAAAATGGATTCACAACATCATTACGATTGTTTAGACACGAAAGTTGTAAGAAATAGGGATAGTTAAATTTTGAGGTCTATAATAGAAAATGTACAACCTGCATCAAAAATTTCAGAACTAACCCCAAAAATAGGTCCTAATTAGCTCCCTAGGCTTATATCCCAAAATGGAATACATTTTGGTACCCGAAAATACCTCACAAACAAAAAGCATGAAAAACCAATTTAAATAAAAGAAACCTAATTATGGCAGCAACTAATTACAAAAATTGCTGCAAACAGAGCCACTATAGTTGAAACCAAGCACACCATGATGTTTCTCACTGAGAACCTGTCATGACCTGGACCTAGGGCCTGGATGTGACACGGTGTATGGGAACTCTAGAGTCCAAACAAGCCTCAAGATACCAAACTCGCATCATAGGTTCGGAAGCATAGTCAATAATCAACACATAGTTCTAAGGAACGGGAAAGTAGGACTCATGCTATGGGGCGTCATGGGGAAAGGGTCAACATGAGTTCACATACCACATAGCACAAAAATACTACGGGGCGGGTACGTATGACTCACGCTATGGGGGAAATTCGGGTCTTAGGATATTTTCATCAACATGAGAGTAAGTCGCATACCAGTACTTAAAGATAACCACATACATAACATAGACTTAACCGTAACACATAACATATAGCGTGAAGAGGTTTACAAGGTGTCCAACAATGCCTCTACATAGATGGGTAGGGGGCCAAGACATACTCCGGGCTCACCCTCAAATACATAAGGAGAAGTAGTAACATAGATAGATAGATAGTGGTGCATCCTTGAAAGACAGGACTCACCACTACAAGTACATCCGGAATTCGAGCTAAACGTTGAAGGATGGATGGTCAATGTCCTCGGTCCCTACATGGTAAAATCATGTAGGCAAGAGTGTGCATTAGTATGTTTTAATGTACTAAGTATGCGGGGTGCGATGTATGTAACTTACCAACTGCATATCAATGTTAAATGACAAGGCACATAATATCGAAAGAGTTGAATATCAAAGAATGTAATATAACGAGATGCTATGAAAGTCATGATGCATAAAATGCAAATGATGCACTAGTTTATATATATATGTATATATTGGGGATGTGACCTCAACCGACATAAGTAAGACCAAGTGGGTTATTACTTGGAATCCCGATGAAATCCCCTTATTGGTAAAGAGGTGATCTACTTGCCAAGGGTAGGCTATACTTCACCTTACAGGACAACTCCCTCTCCATTTGAAGTATCTTCCTTACGGAACAACTCTCTCTTCGGATAGGATTTTCACAAATTACAATTCAAATCATTCCTACTCCTTACGGGACAACTCCCTCTTCGGATCGGAAACCTATGTTAGGCACATAGTTCAAGGAAAGGGAGAGGGCCCCTGGGGATAGCCCTAACGCCCCCAATCCATCGGTGCTAAGTAGTCATCACATAATAATAAATATATGTATACACATATATATACATACTTTCAAATGACGTAAATCATTTCTGAAACCATCTCAATGCATTCTTAGACTTAAAGGCCAAAACATAATTTCATAGTCTTTATACTCATTTATAGGAATAGCCCATTCATATACAAAATGGTACAAGCACCCAAAATGCTCAAAGAGCCAAAATCAAAGACATATATGTGATCACAATATTGCCAGAACCAACATTTTGTCAAAACTCGTATCATAGAACATAATTGGGCTTAACCCATAACATAATTTCTCAAAATAATCCATGTACATGAATGCATATGCTATGGACAATGAGAGAATGACATGGGTAATTAGGATTCATTCTAAAATCAATAATATAGTATGAAATTCAATCGAAAACATAATTAAATCCACATTTAAATTCATGTTGTGATCACCCATGCATTTAGAAGTCTTAAAGGGGACATTCATACTTGAAATTCCCCATAAGATCCAAAGAAGATCCTCAGGTAATAGTTTAAATCACATTAAAATCATCAAAAAAAAACACAGCCATGCATAATTAGAATTTTAGGATTTATAATCTTCAAAACCCCGATTTAAAGTAGGCTAGAAATCCATGAGATTACTTAAAAATAATTTTGGGTCTCCTTGATTGAAAAGAAGTCAAGGATCAACCCACATACCTTAGACTTTAAGTTCCTTGAAATTGAATTGAGAAAGAATGGAAGCTTGGAAGTGGCTCTTGGAGTCTAAACTTGTTCTTGAGTTTACTTGAAATTGGGATTGGGGTCTTGGTGGAGGCTCTTGAGAGAATTGAGGGTTTATTTGAGATGAGAATAATGAGTTTGATCCTTAGGAATATTGTTTAGGTCTTTTAGGAAGGTTAAGATAACATTGGAAGTCAAAAAGAGTCATTAGAATAATTAAAATTTATGAAAATGCCACTAGTGATCGAATGGAAAATTTGGCAAAGCGTCATCTCACTGGAGAATACATTGGCCGTGTGGCACTCCACGGGTCGTGGGAGTGTCCATGTGAAGTGCCTTAGGAAAAAAAAAGGAAGTTGGGAACTTGGAAAAAAATCGACGTCTCGTCACTCTGACAGACCGCCTCAAGGACCGTGTACTGGTCCGTCCCACCTCACTTAGACAAAAAATAAATGTCACAGGTCACCACACATCCAAGTGCCACAGCCCGTCCCACTCCACACAGCTCGTCAACAGTGCCTGTGGCACCACCCTTAGCCACCTTTCCCCAATTTCCAACAAGCTCTCTTTGGCACACCTTGTGGCCCTCCCCACAGTCAGTGCTGAGCCACACGGCCCGTACCACTGGCCGTGCCACATTCCTCAGTACCAAAAATGGCCTTTTCCAACCTTTCTGCCCTAAACGGCCCATCAAAGGCCACACTGGCCATCAAACAGTCCGTGTGGCAACACTGCATAAGAGGGCCTCACGAAAACAATCATAACTCCTTCATCCGCCTCGGAATGATGTGAAACCAAGTACATTGTGAGGCTGACTCAAAGAGCTTTCATTTTACATATGTGGGCCACCCAGTTCCAAATGCGCTAACAGTTATGTTAGTTTAAATTTGACCCTTCTATCGGTACTTGTGTCGAACTTAGCCAACGGAAAATCCTTTGAACTTGGCGTGACGTAGGGGGCCTATGACGACCTTAAACAAAATAAATAAGCTTGAAAATTTGAGTCATTAGAGAACCCTATAATTTGGAGCTAAGAATCACTGAAAATGGGCCTAGAATGCTTAAGATATCAAGTCTCAAATTTCACCCAAAAATACCTCTACAAGCAGCTAAAATCAAGAATCACCTCAATCAAATATTCCAATCCAATGCTGAGCTCACCAACGTACTTTTTATGAAATTCCACATAAAGTAGCCTTCAAAATCACTGAATTTTTCTCCCAGATGATTAAGATATACCCTTATGAAATTTTCTCCTAAATATTGATCATGTGAAGGAATTAAAAATATGTATGCGATGAATTAGATCTCTGCGATCATGGTGAACAATACCCTATGATTTTGGAGTACAAAAATGAACACCTTCGCAGACGATGAAGGTCCTCCACTTAACATTTGTGAAGGGGATGGGGCCCCACAATTGTGAAGGCCAACATGGGAAACTTCTGTGAATGCAACCCAAGGACCCACATAGAGAATAAATCTAGATGCACTAGTGATCAGTTCCTATTTCTAAATTCTTGATGAGGTAATCGAAATTCATCTTGAAACCCCATGCACACAAAAAGACTATGTTGCCCTACCAAATTCAACATTCTATAGTCAATGGCACAAACAAAATTTTCATACAATGTCATTACGACTGAATGTGGGTCCCACTTCCAAGGTAATTTTTAATCAAATTCCACCAAGGGCTTGGAATAAGTTCGCAAGTCTCGAAAATAGAATGAAAGGTCATTCTAGACCAAATTAGACATTCCAGAGCGAACTGTGCTGTCAAAATTTTTATTTAGACACATTTTCTAAGAATGTTGACAAAATCGACTTTTGACCAATTTTCATGGCTAAAATGTTAAATATGGTACAAACTTGCACCGAAAGCCTCGGTACTCAAGCCAACCATGCATGATGCATCTAGCCTAATTTGGTCCTTGTGGTGCTAATGGAACTGTCAGAATATCTTTTTGAGGTTGTTTACTGATATTGTTGACCAAAGTCAGCTTTTCAAGTTATGAAGGCTTTTAAATATGAGAAGCTACACAAAATCCAAACGAACGACCATGTGATTGAGCCACCAGTGGCAGAAGGTCATAAATGACCAGGGGTCGCTATAGGAATGTTGTAAATGATGGAAATGATGCAGTATGAGCAAAATAACCCAAAGTTTCATTATAATTAAGTTTATAGTATTAAGAAAATTTAAACTTAACCCTAGGATTAAGATTAGGAATTTGACAATTGATTTTGGTGTTATAATTTCAAAATTTCATTATGATTATTTGTTTGACTAGGTTGTAGTATTTCAAATTTTACTTAGAAGATAAAATTTTAAGAGTTTGATTGATTGTGATTGGTGATTATGAGTGAATTTGTTTGTGGAATTCACCTCATGCTCATTCATTCTATGCCATGCATATTTTGCATTGAAACTAGATATTGATATGAGTGAGATGATAAAAATTGAGATCGAGGTCTTTTTCAATCGAGATGTGATATCGAGGTCTTTGCCAGTGATATATTATGATGCTAATGTCTTTGCTGGTGATTTATTATGATGTTTAGGTCTTTGCCAATGATATTATGATGTGGAGGTCTTTATTGGCAATATTGTGACACCATATTATTTGGCAACGATATTGAGTGATGTCGAGGTCTTTGTCGGTGATAATTGCATGAGTGCTGCACATCATTCTTGCATATCCAGGTAAAGCATGATGTTATTCCTATGATTGATTATGTTATCATTTGTGAGCTGTGGCTTGTGCTCTTGAACTATGATTTATGAAAGCTATTTGTATTTTTTATTATGAACCTTATGTTGGGATAATTTTCTATACAGGTTATAGTTTGGAGGTTCGGTTAGGATAAAAGAAGTTTGTGTATTCTATAAGACTTCCTTTGTTTTGTTAGTTGGCTTGCTAGGTACCACATTGTTTTTAGTACTCTTTCTTTGCTTCTATAGTTGTGTAGATTTTGTGCCCGAACAGTGAGTAGTAACTTTTCTAGATTGAGCATTCGAGACTTTTCAGGAGATTTAGATAAGTAGTTGTGGTCATCCGATGGACTCTCTTGTTGCTATTTCTTTTATACTTTATTTTATTTGAGAAGCAAAGATATTTTGAGACTTGTACCTATGTTAATTTTTTATAGTTTATAGTGGCTTGCATGTGGGAAACTAGTCCTGAAGTGGTATTTGTGTTTGCTATGATTTTCATTTCTTATTATCTACTCTATTTCGAGGTTGTTTAAATTGACTTTTTTTTTAATTGACTTATAAGTTAAACGTCAAAAGTGATAAGTTGGGAACCTTCAACTTTTGATCTTGAGTTTTCTTCTTATACTTTTTCAACTTTAAAAATATGCTTTAAAACACTTTTTTGTGTTACCCAAACTCTTTTTCGTCTTCAAATTGTTGTTCCCCTACTCCGCCTTCCATTGAGTATACCATATTTGGGCCATACCCTTGAGTTGGTAAGCCACCAACTCTACCTTCTCTTCCGATATAACCCCCATAATAGACAATACTTTGTACACCTCATCAATAAATTTTTGAGGGTCCTTATCCAGTTTAGACCTATTGAACTCTGTTAGTTAATCCTCATAAAATCCCTTACCCTAGATGCCAGAGTAGGAGCATGAGGGGCTTGGGCCCCTTGGTTGATTTGATTAGTCATGGCTTGAGCTAGCATGTCAATAGCATCCCGGAACTCTTCATGAGCCGGTTGTTCATCGAGAGTGCTGGCTCTTCTTCCTATTGGGATAGGCATGATCTAGCATAAAAAAGAACATCCGTTAGGGGGAAACCTTACCTTAACTTCTATAGTACAACATAGAGTAAGAAGAAGGGAAACATTTCCTAAAACGTCTCTTAGCCTCTTGCTCATAGTTGTGGTGCACTTCACAACCATGAATAAGACACTAGTCGACGTGGTGTGTTGGATGTCGACGACCATTAACAACCTAGTGCTCTGATACCAAGTTTGTCACGACGCAAGTCTAGGGCGTAGACGTGACACGGGAATGGGAAATCCGAAGGGACCCCAAACAAGCTTCTTAACATATCATTACACATCCTTGGTTGCAAAAGCAATTAAACAACAATAAGAGAATAGAAATAAGGGAAAAGGGACTAAGGGAGTCTATCATAGCATTAAAACATACAAGAGTCAAGAGAGTCAAAGCTCATAGCATCATTACTTAACTTGTCCAACAACACCTCTAAACATAGAATTGAGCAAGGGCCAAGACAACTTTCCGGGCTCACTCTCATAGTCAAAAGCATACAATAAGATAAAAGAGTCTTTGCACAATATAAGATCAAACGATATCGTCCTCGGAATTGAGGACTCACCAAACTTGCTTTGAGAAGATAGTACTAGCCACGTGGAGGAAGATAATCATGTCGAGCTCTGGTTCCGACATGGTAACATCATGTAGACATAGGTTATGTATAAGTACTTTTGAATGTACTAAGTATGTAGGATGCAATTCAACAAGAGATAGGCCATATAATTGAAATGCATAATAATAAGCAAGAGATAGTATATTAGCAGCATGGCATGCATGAATAATGCTTGAAGTAAAACATGCTTATATAGAACATATTACATGTGTAGAAAGAGACCATTATCATAGACCAAGCAACTTAGTACTCGGAATCCAAGGTATGCCACCCATTTGGAAGGTGTATGAGGAACATACCCCTCATCTATGGTAGTACGGGATTGCCACTGGATGAGGTACATACGCCTCATATATGGTAGTACGGTATTGCCACCACCCGACAAGGTGGATGAGGTACATACCCCTCATCTATGGTAGTACGGAATTGCCACCACCCGACAAGGTGGATGAGGTACATACCCCTTATTTATAGTAGTACAGGATTGCCACAACCAACAAGGTTGATGAGGTACATGCCCCTTATCTTTGGTATGGTCATTTGCAACACTATACATACTTTCCATGACAAAAACTCGTATATGCACTCCTTTCATCATCATATAGTCATTCAAGTCATAGGTCATAAAATGGATCATCAATAGTTGAAGAATAAAAATCAGACATTTTATCAAACACTTGGTGAGTGTGTAATGCTAGTGTAAAATCATGCAATTCAAGAGTGTATTCATGCAAGAAACTTGAAGTAAATCAACCAACGAACACTTGGGAATACCCTCATGAAATATACAATGAAACCGTTCATCAAATCTCAAAATAGATCATAGATTTATAGTTCAAAACATGCTTAAACTGTCATAGTTTTATGAAACCCCAACATAATTCATAATCAAATTTATAATAAGTAAGATTCATAAGTAAATCAACTTAGAAACATATAATTTATATATAAAGGAAGGTTGGTTACCATGAGTGAAAGGACCCATTGGTTGAAACCTATATACATCAATTGTCGAGAATTCTTTGATGAAGATTTGATTGAGAAATCGAAGCTTGAGTGAATTCTTTAAGTTCCGGAATAAGTTTGGGACCCTTGATTTTGAGTGATATATTTGTCTGAGTGTTTGAGAAGGTTTTGGGAAAAGTATTGAATGATATGGGGTTGAAAAAGTATAGGTGGTTTTACGCATGGGGAGGCTAAGGTCCAAGACTTAATGGCCTTGGACCGAACAGGCAAAACTGAAGCAAAAATAACACTGATTTGCGCCCTGGCGCGGATCTATTCTGGAAATAGATTTTTTGGAATTTCAAATTTTCCATCAATCTTGGATGGAGCCAAAGATTCACTATTTTTTGGCTTTGGGATATGATGGAATAAAGCAAAATGG
>JAPFFP010002461.1:0-17980 GCA_026153255.1 Solanum medicagineum
TTGTGCCTTGGGGCACTACCTTGAGGACCACTCTCCCCAATGGGACCGCATTAGTACCCCGGACTTTGCCACGATTTCTTGAACAATCTACCTTCTTGTGCCCGAGCTCCCCACAACCAAAACATGTATTAGAATCTTTCAAACATGGGCCTTTCTAACCCTTCCCACATGTAGTAAACACATCATTGGGAGTCACAACACCAACACCTTGAGTCCTAGGGAGGTCATTGGCTAACCCTCTATTAGTAGCATGATGACACACTTGGCCTTGAGGAAACCAATCACCCCTTTGGAACTTACTCCCAAGACGAGCCCTCTTTGCCTCACGCCCCCTTCTCTTCCTCAATTTCTCCTCCTCCATTTGCTCGGCGTAGGTCATCAACCGGGACAAGGCCATCTCACTAATTAGCATGACGGACCAGCATTCTTGCCTTACCAAGTCGGAGACCCCCATCACAAACTTGTTCATCCTAGATCTAGGATCAGCCACCAAATGAGGAGCATACTTTAAAAGTTGATTAAAATTGAGGGAATACTTCCTCACACTTATAGCACCTTGTTTAAAGTTCATAAACTCCACCAGCTTAACTTCCCTAAGCTCAAGAGGGAAAACTAGTTCAGGAAAGCCAATTTGAACACCTCCCAAAGCACCACATTACCAACCCCCTTCTCACCCTTTCATTGATCATACCATATTTGAGCTACTACTTTGAGTTGGTACGCCGCTAACTCTGCCTTTTCATTTGGCCCAACACCCATGATATTCGAGATTTCGTAGACTTTATCAATGAACTCTTGGATCTTCATCCACCTTTGACCTGTAGAAAGCCGGAGGATTCATCCTCATGAAGTCTTTTACCCTAGCTCCCGAGGTAGTACCATGAGGGGTTTGGGCCCCTTAATTGACTTGGTTGGCTACAACTTGGGCAAAGCATAGTGAGAGCATCTCGGAGCTCACCATTGTTATGTTGCTCCTCGGGAGTTTGGGCCCTTCGTCCTCGAGTGTTTGGTATGATATAGCATAGCAAAGAATAATCGTTAGGAGAAAAACTTACCACAACTCCATACCACTACTTAGAAGATGAAAAAGGGAAACATTTCTTAAAATGCCTGATAGCCTCCTATTCATAGTCATGGCGTTCTTCACAACCATGAATAGGACTCTAATCGAAGTGGTGTGATAGATTTCGAGGATCCATCTACCTATTGCTCTTATACTAAGTTTGTCATGACCCAAGCCTATGACCTAGATGTGACATAGTGCAAGGGGAACCCGAAGGGACCTTAAGCAACCTTTTCGAGCATCATTACACATCCTTGATCGTGGAAGCAATAAAACAAGCATCAAGAGATAAAAGAATGGGAAATCCGGGGCTAAGGGGAAACACTTCCATATCATCATACTCAAGAGACAAGAGTCAAGTGTATATCATAGATACATAACATGTCCAACAACACCTCTAATACATTGATAAGAGCGGGGGCCAAGACAAAGCAACCGGACTCACCCTTATAGTCAAAATAGACAATACAGAAGAATGTCTGAATACATAATTGGAGAAACATAGTCTAAGGTCCCCGAAGTGGAGGACTCACCAACTAGCTTGAATAGAACCGAACTAGCCACATGGAGGAGGATGATCGACTTGGACTCCGGTTCCTACATGGTGACATCATGTAGGCATAGAGTACGCATTAGTACATTTGAATATACTAAGTATGTAAGATGCAATGAAAACAAGAATTAAGCGTCATAATCAAAATGCATAAGGCAATAGGTATAATATTACAATATGGTATGTATGATCAATGCACAAGTAAAACATGCTTAAATAACTCATGCTCATATAGGATATCATATTTGAGACCAAACTAGATTTTCAAATGTACAACCCTTTCGTAGGTTAGTGATGATGCCACCCCATCACTTAGGTGGATATGTACAAACCCCCATCAAGGTTGGTGATAATGCTGCCCCATCACCATGGTGGAGAAGTACAAACCCTTACCTAAGTTGATGAGTATAAACCCCCATCTAGGTTAGTGATAATGCCACCCCATCACTACGTGGAGAAGTGCAAACCCTTCCCTAGGTTGATTAGTACAAACCCCTATCTAGGTTATTTGGGTTCTTAGTCCCCCCGAATTGGGCATGATCTAATGCAACACTTTATATAGAATTTATCATATACATAAGCTCATTTCATCGTCATATGGTCATTTATATCATATCTTATGCTTTGGACCTTCAACTCCTCAAGAAACCACATTCGGACATTTTATCAAACACTTTGAGGGTGTGTAATGCTAATATAAAACCATGAAATATAGAAATGAAATCATGCAGGAAACTCCATTCTAAAATCATCAATCAGCACCTTGCAACACCCTCAAGCAATATACATCAAAATCCCTCATCAAATCTTACAATAGATCAAAGATTTATAGTTCAAAACATGGCAAAACAGTTACAACTGTACATAACTTTAACATAATGTGCAGTGAATTTCATAAAATCAAGACCCATCTGTAAATCAACTTTCAATCATGTAATTTGAGTAAAAGGAGGCTTGGGTATCATGGGTGAAAGGAACCTATGAACGATACCTACATAACTTAGCTTAGAGATGAACTTGGTGAAGATTGGAGATAGAGACTTGAAGCTTGAAGAAGAACCTTAGCTTAGGATGGGGATTTGGTACTTGAGTTTGGGGAGTGAAAATATGACTAAGTGTTTGAGTGAGTATTGAGAAATATTTAGGATGATATGAGGGTGAAATTTTGCTAAGTATGGGTAAAAATATATTTGGGAACACTTAGTCCCAAGACTCAGAAGTCTTGGACCGAACTGAAGATACAGTCCCCAAAATGAACTGGGGCGCGTCACGAGGGGGTCGCAAAAACCCCATTGGAATTCGCACTTTGGAATTTCACAATTGCTAATCTTTCACTCTTAAATCAGGGTTAAACCTTTTTTAACCTAATTTGACCCCCTGAACAAGAATATGAAGTCAAATATTTCAACATAGCAAATGAATTTTGAGATGTATAGAATTTAAAATTTGAGGCATTTCGAGACACATTTTTGGGCACCTTTTGGGGTCGTTTCACAATAGATACTTTGTAACACCCTCAAACAATATACATCAAAAAACATCATCAAATCTCACAATAGATGTTAGATTCATTGCTCAAAACATGCTAAACCAATCACAATTTCATGAAATCCCAGCATAGTGTGCAATGAAATTCATAATAATTAAGATCCATGAGTAAATCAAGTTTAAATAATGTAATTTAGGTAAAAATGAAGCTTAGGAACTAGTAAAAGGCCCAATGGTTGACACCCACATACCATTGCTTTGGAGAATTTTTTATGAAGATTGGAGATGGTGACTTGAAGCTTGAGTGTAATCCTTAATATCTAGAAGAGATTTGTATACTTGAATTTTGAGATAAAATATTGTCTATGTGTTTGAGTGAGTATTAGGGAATGTCTTGAATGATACGAAGATAAAATATGGCTAAGTACATGTATTTTCACCCGTGGGAACCCTTAGGCCCAAGACTCGAAGGCCTTGGACCGAAGAAGAAAACTAGCACAATTTAACACTGTGGCGCACCCTTGGCGCGTCGCTTTAGGGGTGCGAATGCTCACTGAAAATGTTTGGATTTCTATATGGTTGCTCTTATGTAATGACCCCAAAACGTTTCCAAAAATGTGCCTCGGAAGTGTCGGAATTGTAATTTCCATATATTTCAAAATCTGTGCGATGTCGAAAATCCGACTCCATATTCTTGTTCAGGGGGTCAAATTGAGTGGAAAATGCATCTAACCTCAATTTAAGAGCAATCGATTAGGAATTTTGATTTTCCAAAAATGCAAATTCTAGTGAAGTTTCCGCGCCTCTGGCGCGATGCGCCAAGGGCGCGCCTCAGTGTATTTTGTTGCGCGGTTTTGACTTCGGTCCAAGAGTTTTATGTTTTGGGCATAAGTGTTCCCAAACGTGAAAATACCTATACTTAGCCATTTTTAACCCTCATATAATTCTAAGCATTTCCCAATACTCATTCAAACACTTAGCCAAATATTTTGCTCCTAAATTCAAGTCTCCAAACCTTCTCTGGATTTAAGGATTTCCTCTCAAGCTTCAAGTCTCCATCTCCAATCTTTATCAAGTTCATCTCCAAAGCTAAGGTATGTGGGTTTGTTTCATAGGTTCCTTTCGCCCATGATACCCAAGCTTTCTTTTTCTCTAATTTGCATGATTTAAAGTTGATTTACTCATGGGTCTTTTTTATTGTGAAATTCACTGCATACTATGTTGGCGTTTATGAAATTATAACTGTTTTACTATGTTTTGGGTTATGAATCTAAGATCTACTGTACGATATGATGAAGTTTTTTGATGTATATTGCTTTAGGGTGTTTTCGAGAATCTATTGATGGTTCTATATTAGATTTTCTAGCATGATAATACTCTAGAATTGCATAGTTTTACTCTAGCACTACACACCCTCTATGTGTTTGATAAAATGTCCTATTATGGTTTCCTGAGGAATTGAAGGTCCAATGCATGTCTTATGAATTGAAATGACTTTGTGATCATGAAATGATGATGAAAAGGAATGTATCTAAATGTTGATGAAGGATTTTTTTTTATATATATATGGTACTATCTCTATAGTGTTGGGGATGACCAAGCCTATCTCGGGGGGTTGTAGGCCTAGGTAACCTTGTTGAGGGGTTGGTAGCTCGATCGCTTTGCTCGGGGGGTGGTAGGTCAATGTATCCTTATTGGGAGTTTGTACCCATCAACCTTGCTGGGGGTTTATACCCATCAACCTTGTTGGGAGGCTTGTACTTCATAAATCTTTTAGAGGGATTTTTACTCCATCAAACTCGTGAAGGGGTTTGTACCTCATGCACCTATCCAAGGGGGTGGTAGGCCTTGGATTGCACTACAAATGGTCACTCGTTACACTTACTTTATGATCCATATAATCATGATTTACTACAAGCATCTTTCATGCATGCCATATTGCTATATGTGCTCATTGCCTATGCTTATGCATTTCGATTATGTTACCATCACTTGTTGCATTTCATTCTACATACTTAGTACATTCAAAGTACTAACACATACTCTATGCCTACATGATGTCACCATGTAGGAATCGGTGCACCGCTTGATCATCCTCCTCCTCCACGTGGCTAGTACGATTGTCTCCTAAGCTTGTTGGTGAGTCCTCCATTTCAGGGATGTTGCTTATGATCTCTTACTATGTACAAAGACTTTCTTACCTTTATTCATGTATTGACTATGAGGGCAAGCCCAGTTGTTTATCGTAGCCCCTGCTCTTATCTATGTAGTAGTGGTGTTGTTGGAAATGTTGTGCATCTATGCTATGAGCCTTGAATCTCTCGTTTCTTAATGATATGATATGGAATTTTACCCTTAGCCCTAATTCCCATGCTTATGTTTATTTCTATTTGTTATTTTAATTGCTTCCGCAAGGATGTGTAATGAGATGCTATGAGGCTTGTTTGGGATTCCTTCGGGTTCTCCATTCGCCGGTCACATCTAGGCCCTAGGCTTCAGTCGTGACAAAGTTTGTATTAGAGCCCTACGTTGTTAGATCTTTAAAGTCCAAGATACTGCATTGGCTAGAGTCTTATTCATGGTTGTGTTGTGCACCACAACTATGAGTAGGAGGCTATGAGACGTTTAGGAAATGTTTCCCTACTTCATGTTCTAAGTCGTGCTATAGAGTTGAAGTTTTTCCCCCTAAAGATTGTCCTTTGCTATGCTATGCCTAACACGACAGAAAAACGAGCCCCCACACCCGAGAAGCAATCGGCCAATAGGGAGCTTAGGGATGCTCTCACTTTGCTTGCACAAGTGGTGGCTAGTCAAGCCAACCAAGGGACCCAAGCCCCTCATGTTCCTATGTCGGATTCTCGGGTGAGAGATTTCATAAGGATGAATCCCCCAGAATTGCATGGGTCGAAGGTGAGTGAGGACCCTCAAGAGTTCATGGATGAGGTCTAAAAGATTTTGCCTATCATGGGAGTGAGGCTGGAGGAAAAGGCGAAGTTGGCAGCCTACCAACTAAATAGGGTAGAACAAATATGGTACAACCAATGGAAGGAGGAAAATGGAGTCAACAATGTGGTTCTATGGAAAGAGTTCAAGGCGGCCTTACTTAATCAATTTTCCCCTCTTGAGCTTAGGGAAGCCAAATTGGTGGAATTTATGAATTCAAGACAACATTCTATGAGTGTGAGGGAGTATGCCCTCATGTTCACCCAACTTTCAAAGTTTGCTCCTCACTTAGTTGCCGACCTAAGTTTGAGAATGAACAAATTCATCATAGGTGTGTCCGACTTAGTCAGTGAAGAATGTTGGTTCGTCATGTTTATTAGTGACACGCACTTGTCACGTTTGATGACCTATGTGAAACAAATGGAAGAGGAGAAATTGAGGAAGAGATGGGTCATGAGGACAAGAGGGCCCGTTTTGAGGGTATATTCCAAAAGAGTGGCCGATTCCATCGAGACCAAGGGTCTTCTCATGCATTTCAAAAGAGGGTTGCAAATGATTTTTTGAGGGCCCAAGGTGGTAGGGGTGTGGCTCTTATTGATGTGTGTCTGGAGTATGGTAAAGGTCATGGTGTCCCATGCTTATGGGATACCAGTGCTTTCTATGGTTGTGGGGAAATGGGGCATAAGGCTATAGATTGCCCTTGAAATCGCAACAAGGATAAGGAAGTTGTCCTATTTGAACCTCGCATAAAATGTTGCCTTGTGATCTTGTTGAGTTGGACATGGTTGATTTTGATGTCATTCTTGGGATGGATTGGTAGCATCCATACTATGCTTTTACTGATTGTAGAACCCGTAGCGTCAAATTCTAATTCCCAAATGAACCCGTCCTCGAGTGGGGGAGTCATGATGTGGTGGTAAAAAGTAGGTTCATCTCTTGCATTAAGGCCCTTAAGTTGATCTCTAAGGGGTGTCTTTATCATTCTGTGAAGGTTAGGGATGTGGAGTCCAAAGTACTTCCCATAGAGCCGGTTCCGGTTGGTAATGAGTTCCTTGATGTGTTTACAAATGACCTTCCCGGTGTTCCTCCCGAAAGACAAATAGAATAGATCTCCTTCCCGATACTAAACCTATTTCTATCCCTTCTTATCGCATGGCCCCGACAAAGTTGAATGAGTTGAAGGAACAATTCAGGGACTTGTTGGAGAAGGGATTTATTAGGCCTAGCCAATCACCTTGGGGTGCACCGGTGTTGCTTGTGAAAAAGAAGGATGAGTCCCTTAGGATGTGTATTGACTACCGACAACTCAATAGGGTCACCATCAAGAATAGGTATCCTCTTCCAAGGATAAATGATTTGTTTTACCAATTGCAAAGGGATAGCCATTTCTCTAAGATTGATCTTCGATCCAGGTATCATCAAGTGAAGGTGAGGGAGTGTGATATTCCCTAGACGACATTCCAAACTAGATATAGGCATTATGAGGTTTTTGTGATGTCTTTTGGGTTGACCAATGCACCGGTCATCTTCATGGACCTTATTAATAGGGTCTTCAAACCCAACCTTGACTCATTTGTTTTGGTATTCATTGATGATATTTTGATCTATTTTCATGGTGAGGAGGATCATAGGGCTCATTTGAGGGTTGTGTTGCAAAGATTGAGGGAGGAGAGGCTATATTCTAAATATGAAAAGTGTGAATTTTCGTTGAAAGAGGTTGCCTTCCTAGGACATGTGGTGTCGGGGGATGGCATTAAGGTGGATCCTAAGAAGGCCGATGTAATTAAAACTTGGCCTAGACCATTGAGCCCATCGAATTTTAGAAGTTTCTTGGGCTTAGCGGAGGTTTTTGAATGGGTTCTCTTCTATTGCTTCCCCTATGACAAAATTAACTCAAAAGAAGGCCAAGTTTGTGTGGACCGATGAGTTTGAGAGGAGCTTCCAAATATTGAAAAATAATATAGTGTTCACTCTTATATTTTCACTACCGGATCGGTTAGAGGGATTTGTTGTGTGTTATGATGCTTCGTTGTGTGTAATGATGCTTCTAAAGTTTGGTTGGGTTGTGTACTAATGCAAAATGGTAAGGTAATAGCATATACTTCTAGGCAACTCAACATGCATGAGAAAAACTACCCTACCCATGATCTTAAATTAGCTGCCATGGTACTTGCATTAAAGATTTGGAGTCATTACTTATATGGGGTGTATGTTGATGTGTTCATTGAACATAAGAGCCTCCAATATGTCTTCACTCGAAAGGATCTTAACTTGAGGCAAAGGAGATAGTTAGAACTTCTTGAAGACTATGATATGAGTGTGTATTATCACCCGGGTAAGGCTAATGTGGTGGCAGATGCTTTTATTAGGGTGTCTATGGGTAGTCTAGCTCATGTTGATGGTGGTGATAGGGAGGTGGCTAGGGAGTTCCATTGTTTGGCAAGATTGGGAGTTAGATTGGGGGAAGTGGATAATGGTGTTGTTGTTGTTATTGATGGTTCTAAATCTTGGTTGAGGAAGAGTTGAAAGCTAAGCAAGATCTTGATCCCTCCTTGGTTGATTTGAAGGACTTGGTTGGTAATGGGAAAGTGGAGGTTTTCTCCAAAGGGGGAGATGGTGCACTTAGATACCAAGTTAGGTTGTGTGTGCCTTGTGTTGATGGCTTTAGAGAGAAAATTCCTGATTGAGGCTCACGGTTCTTCCTATTCTATTCACCCCGGTTCTATAAAATGTATAGGGATTTGAGAGAGGTATATTGTTAGGGAGGCATGAAGAAAGACATTGTAAAATTTGTGTCCGGGTGCCATAGTTGTCAAGAAGTCAAAGCCAAACATCAAAGGCCAGGTGGCCTAACCCAAGACATAGAGATTCCTACTTGGAAGTGGCAGATGATTAATATGGATTTGGTGGTTGGGTTTCCCAAGAGTAGATAAGGTTTTGATTCCATGTGGGTTGTCGTTGATAGGATGACAAAATCAGCTCACTTGCTACTGGTTAAGACCACATATGGGGATGAAGTGTATGCTAGGTTGTACATCCATAAGTTGGTGAGATTGCATGGGGTTCCTTTATCCATCATATCGGATCGTGGAGCGCGATTTACTTCATATTTTTGGAGATCTTTCAAAAGGCGTCTTGGTACTAGATTTAAGCTTTCTACAGCCTTCCACCCTCAAATGGATGGGCAATCCGAAAGGACTATCCGAACCCTTGAGGATATGCTTAGAGGTTGTGCATTGGAGCTTAAAGGTAGTTGGGATGATCATCTCCCGTTGATTGAGTTTGCCTGCAATAATAGTTATCATTCTAGCATCGGTATAGCTCCATTTGAGGCTCTTAATGGTAGAAGTTGTTGATCACCGATTGGGTGAGTAAAGGTTGTGAGGTGGCCTTGTTAGGACTATATCTGGTTATGGAGGCTCTTGAGAAGGTTAGGATGATTAGGGAAAGATTGAAGAAGGCCCAAACCCATCAAAAGTCTTGTGCCAATGTGAGGAGAAGGGCGCTTGAATTCAAAGTTGATGATTGGGTTTATTTGGTCCATTTTAGTAAGAAGGGAAAGTTAAACCCTACATATATGGGACCTTATAGTGTGATGAGAAGGATCGGTAAGTTGGCCTATGAGTTAGATTTGCCTAGAGAAATAGAATTGGTTCATCCGGTCTTTCATCTGTCTATGTTGAGGAAGTGTGTGGGTAATCCCAATGCTATTGTTCCTCTTGATGTTGTGGGGGTAGTTGAAGATAACTTGACTTGTTAAGAGGTTCTGGTTCAGATTTTTGATAGTGATGATGTTCATACTCCAATAAGAAAGCGGTTGCTGTCAGCAATTAACCTAACCGAAGGTTAGGGACGGATCCACAGGGAATACAGGGGTTGACTACAAGACTTCATCATTAATCAATTCAAGCATTTATAACTAAAATCTCTAAATAGGGGTTTTTGATTCAAAACCAAAGTAAAACACTATACTACGACGCGGGAAAACACTTAATTTTAGGGACAACTTGGGAATTTTGTTCCCTTTGGCTCGTTTGTCAATTACCCTAGATAACATAACTACGACTGAAGATTCGCATGTAGGACAGTAACTTAGGTTCTTCCAGACGTCTTGTGAAGGTGAAGGTTGAATTTCACCATGGAACTTGGTTCGCTACCATGGCGTGCCAACTAACCATTACCTATTGTCCCAGTCAACCTCCCCCTGGTCAGGTTTGGTTGATTAGACGAGAACTCATCAATCGAATCCTGTCATCTATTTCTCTTCACCTATTAGTCACTACGTTGGTCAGGATCATGATAGTAGGCGGGGTTTGGTGTTGGCCACCACCAAATAGCAATCAATATGAAGAGAAATAGATAATACATGCAAAACTCAAATCATAGAGATGCAATAAACCTAAGTCATCTCAAGTCAACTACCCATGGTTCCCACAACCCCAATTTGTGGGTGCTTAGCTACTCATGGCTAAGGAAAAACCAATAAAAATGCAAATCCAAGACATAGTTGAGAGTTTTACCACAACCAATGAAGAATGTAGACACCACAAATTGCAAACCCCAAATGCTTGATAGATTGACGAAGTGTACAAGGCATGATTTGCAATCCTCAAAATGGGTTTTCCAAATGAAAATGATAAACTAATATCAAACCCTAAAATATTCTTGAGAGGATATTCAAAGGCCAGTTCTAAGTCTACAATGTCTCCTCTATAAAATAAAAACCTAACTTAATGTATTTATAGTGCTTACAAATAAACCCTAAAGTTCCACAGAAAAGATAGCTGGCAGCTGGTATGCCTCACAAGTACGATTCGTAGGGTGGCCTAGAGTCGTAGTCGGGGTCTCGTATCAGGATCTTGACATCTTGGACTCATCTGGTAACACCACTTTGTACGAGTCGTTGGATTGGGCTACGACTACGACTCGTATGCTCCTCTCATGGTCTAGGCCTTCAATTTTTTTGGTCAAAATTTCGGCTCTCTGATTCCTGCTATGAGTCCACCCCTGTGAGTTATAGTGAGACTTACAACTTGTAGGATGGCCTCGTAGGGGTGACCTCCACTTAGCAGATTTCTGATTTTTGGTCTCTGTTTGTTTGTACGAAACACCCTATGACTAGTTGCCTGGGCTACGACTCGTAGGTGAGCTCGTATGTCCTATGATTCAGCAAAATCTGCAACTTTTATTCAAAATCATGCCAACCTAACTTTTTTGCAAGAACAACACAAAAACACATATAAACCATAAAAAGTCGCATTAAGAACTCACAAAATCCCTTGTTTTAGGCATCAAATGTGATGTATTTTGATAACACATCAACACCCTCAACTTAGAATTGTTGATTGTCCTCAAGCGACGACTCAATCTACGCAGTCAAAGAGAAATACATAGCAACTATACTAATGACATGTACCTCAATTCCTCTGATTGAGGTACCCGACTGCCATTTTCAAAATAGGATTGCAAAGTTATTAAGCAAAACAAGAACATAATGATATACCTGACAATCCAACTATGACAAGCAAAGGAGCATCGGTCCACAATCACTAGTGTAGTCATATGCTACTCAAGTAGTGAAAATGCCCTCACTAGAAAGAAGTCCCTTATACTCACTCAAAAAGGATTTAAAATTCAGGGATTTGAGGAAGCATTCTCACTCTCACAATTGAAATTCATGCACAATGACTAACACCATAGGCTTGCCCTTATACTTGTCTTCCAGTTTGGTGATAAAGTGGATTTGGATCACTTCAGGACTTATGGGCTTGTAACATAGCTCAGGGGGCTTTGGTATGACATTTTGGGGAAGTAGGGATTAAAAGTTATCCTAGAACCATGTTTACCGACACTATTTGATTTCATAACCGAACCTTTTTCAGTAAATCCACCTTTATTCTCTTGTTTCAAACTTTACTCGAGTGCTTTCTTTCTATTTTCAGTTATGCCTTATTTCTGAACTCAATTCTTGCTACTTTTTCTCAACTCAAGGCACTTTTGTTTTTCACTCGGCTAATGATTTTTCATTTCATTCTTTATTTCCCAACTAACCACCTCATTGTATTACTTTACCACAATAAGGGCCACCCTCAACCTAGGCTTTTAGCCAGAGGTGAAGTACACAATATCCATCCCTCAAAGCAAGGCCACAATTTGTAGCCACCCTTAACTTAGGCTTTTAGCCTCAATTAAGGTTCACATGTTCAAGGATAGACCAGGGCCAATATCAAGGTATTTCATCAAATATGATTAAGTTAGCAAGGTGTCAAGAGAGAATGAGTACATGAGAAGCTCAAACATTTGGAACAATGGATTCACTAGTTCACTTGGTAGGCCATTTAGGAAAAAGTGGGCTCACTAACAGAACAAAGGCCTAAGATTCCTTCCAAATCAACCAAATCACCAAACTAATCTTAGAGTAGTAAGGCATGTTCTGAGTCCATACATGGCACATGAATGCGTCAAAATAAGCTCACGACACAAATGGCATTGCACACACAATCAAGTGTACACTTATAGGTTATGCTTCTAGCTTCAGCTAATCTTCACAATATCATAACAAACATTGCCAGATACTCAAGATCCACGAAGGGATCAGTACCCACAATCTCAAAAATTTTTAGGGTACCTAATTTTTCATCAAAAATTAAAGAACATTTAAAAGCTATGCATATGCCAACAGATAACATCACTATGTATTTACAAACTATCTACAATACCTAAACATTACCGGTTCAATATAAAATTAAACATGCACAAGGAAAAAGAAGCACGACAAGAAAATCTTAGAATAAAAAATAGGGGAAGTTATAGACTCGAGGCTACTCAGACTTCATCTTAATCCATAACTTTCCACACCCCACAAAATAGGATACCTTGTCCTCAAAGTAAAAGCGCATAGAAAACGACAGTAAACAAAAACATAAACATAGACATATATACATTAAAAACTAACATTTAAACACTAATATCCAAAACCAAAGTAAAAACATTATCAACAAAAACATTTAAAACCAACAGAAGGAAAAAAAGAAAAAAAGGAAAGAAAAGATTGTCTAACAAGAGAACAAAATATCCATAAATAAGATATAAGAACTGGGGTTAAAAAGGGTCAAACATCATGGTGCTCAAGAACCGGTATCAGGCTGGTCTGTGGAGTACTGTGGCACCATGTCCTTACAACAGTACCTGAGATACCCTCTCTATGTGGGGTGTGCTGCTCCTGATCTCTATAAATAACCGCCAACACTAGTGACTCCTACACCACCACCTCGGGTGTGGGCTCTTCCTCTGGTCTCTACCTCTTCTTGGTTGGGTTTAAAAATTATGCAGGTCGGGGCTATGAGACCTTAATTATGAGTCATAGGGTGTCCTACGACTCATAGGTCCCGGTATCGTATCAAAACCAACACTTGCAAAACTTATAGGAATCATGACTGGGCATCACGAACCCCACTTACAACTCATAGGGGACCCTATGAATCATAAGGTTGGTTCGTAGTATGTGTGCAAACTTCTGATACTCATAGTTTCCTTCTACGGGGCATGACTATGAGTCATAGTAATGACTATGACTCGTAGGGATGCTTGTAAGGGTTGCTCCAAGGTCATTTTATCTAATCTTCAGTTCCTCAATTTCCACCTGCAACCTAAGTCTCATAAACACAATATCTTCAAAATATTACAAATGCATCAATGTCTCTCAACTTAAAACAAACTCACACCTTCTACCTAAGAATTTCAATAACCAAAAACACTTAAAGCAAACCAACAATTTTAAAAAATGCTTGGGTTGCCTCCCAAGAAGCGCCTTGTTTAATGTCGTGGCTCAACTTTATAATCATCCTTTATTAATAGTCATCAAAGGTCCACACATCACTTTTAAACTCGTCTGGGTGTTTCATGGATTGGCGGATATCGAACATGACCTCTACATCATTTACCCTGAATGGAAGTTGACCTGAATCCATATCCACTAGGGCTCTCCCAGTGGCCAGAAATGGTCTTCCAAAATGATGGGCACCTCAAAGTCAATCTCACAGTCAAGGATTAAAAAGTTTGCGGGAAAAATGAATTCATCAACTTTCACAAGCACATCAAGAAGGATTCCCTCAGGCTTTTTAATGGTTCGATCTGCTATGAACAACCTCATTCTTATTGGGGTAGGGTTGCTAAGACCAGCCTTTTTGAATACAGTAAGAGGCATTAGATTGATGCTAGCTCCTAAGTCACATAATGCTCTTGTAAATTCAACATCACCAATAGTGCAAGGGATGGTGAATGCATCGAGATCCTCGCGTTTCTGAACACGGAATTTATTCATGATCGCACTACATTGTTGGAGCTTTTTGCTTAAAGTAGGTTTCTTTGTCACTAAATCCTTCATATACTTCGCGTACTCGGGCATTTTCTCCAAGGCTTCTAAAAGGGGAATGTTGGTGGACAACTGTTTTAACATTGATAGGAACTACTTGAATTTTCAATCTTCTTCTTTTTTCATAAACCTTTGGGGGAACGGAGGAGGTGGTTTTGGGATTGTCTTAACTTTCTCTTATTCTCTCACCGCTTGGTCATTCACTCCATTGCTCCTTAGACTTTCTTCCTCAATCATCACCTTGCTATCAATGACCATCTCATCAACTTCGTCTTCAATCACTGGCATAGGGGGATCAACAGTGCTTTTGCCACTCCGAGTCATCATTGCCATGCAATGCCCTTTGTTCTTAGGATTATTAATTGTGTTGCTTGGTACGGTGCCCTTTTGGCGTTGGTTCAACTGTGAAGAAACTTGCCTGAATTGTTGTTCTAGTTGCTTGATCGCCACGGAATGAGACTCTATTTTTTGATTAATGCTTGAAATATCCATCTTCATTCCTTTCAAAGTCTCATTGTGGTGATCGACTCTCTTCAACAACTTGTCGAACATCTCTTCGATCCTAGAGTTACTTGGCCCAGTATTGCGGTTGTGAGGTGGCACATAAGGACCATTCCTATAGCCCTCTCTTCCTCCCCATTGGCACTCTCTCTCTTTCATAGTATCCAGCCCGATTGTCTCTATATGTCCCATCACGATTGAAGTTCCAATCTTGATTCCCCGAACCTTGCCTCCAATAATCCAAATTGGATCCTTGGGGTTATTTTCGGAAACCCACTTCTTGGTTGCTTACAAGACATGCATTCTCATCAAAGAATGGATCTTCATACATAGGAATCTTTGGAGATTGATGGGTTGCTGCTTGAATACTTGCTTGGTTTTGCTTTAAAACCAAGTCCATGCTCGTACGGAGTTGAGCAAGTTGCTCCATGATCTCTTCATTAACTTTTGCTTGCTCATTATTGGTGGTAACCGCACACAAACTCTTTGTTGTACCATGCTCACTCCCCACATGCTCTATTAGTTTTCACCACTTGCTCTATCTTTGCTACTACTAGCTCAAACAGTTGGTCAAGAAACATACCTCCCATGATCGTGTTTGCATAAGCTTTGCTATTTTCATCAAGTTCTTTATAGAAAATCTCGACCAAAGTATCATCAACAATCTTATGATTGGGGACCATCCTTAAGCATTTCGTAACTCTCTCCCATGTGGTACTAAGAAAGTCTTTGAGCAATTGCTCAAAGTTGTCTATTTGGTCCTTAAGCTTCAGTTTCTTTAACCTCGGAAAATATCTCTCTTAGAACACTCTCTGAAGCTCTTCCCAACTTGTTATAGTACCCAGAGAAAGTTCAGACAACCACACAACTGCATTCTCAGTCAATGACTATGGAAACACCCTCAATCCAATAGCATCAACAGAGATATTTTGTGTCCCCATGACACTTTTGCACACAAAGACGACATTCTGGAGATGACGATGGGGATCTTCCAAGGGTAGCCCTGTGAATAAGCCAAGTTCTGGAGCATTTGGAGCAATCCACTCGATACAACAAACTTAGCATATGCCTATAGACGAGGCAGTACTATAGCATCGCTAACACCCATAGCCATGGGGTTCAATGATACTGATTCCATCCATAAGCGTTTTTATTGAAGTCCCTAAGTTGTGTCCTGTTATCCCTCGGTGGGAGATTCTCCTCTCTCCCCATATCATCATCATTCATATTTATCTTCTCCTCAACCACGAGATCCTCATTCACTTGAGCCATTCTTTTAAAAAGTCGGTACATCTCCAAATTAATCGAAACTAAGGGGTCACCTCGGCTCCGTGTGCTGGGCATACAACCTAGCACACCTTGCAAGTAAAATCCAACAAAAAAACAAAAATAAAAGTAAAATACATGAGACTCTAGAAATCAATATTGGAACTAACTTAAAGTGAATTCAAGTTAAAACCTCGCCATGTTCCATGGCAACAATGCCATAATTTTTTATGATGTTCACACTCCAATAAAAAAGCGGTCACTGTCAGCATTTAATCTAACCAAAGGTTAGGATCGAATCCACAGGGAATATAGGGCCTAACTACAAGACTTCACTGTCAAACACTTCAAGCATTTATAACTAAAATCTCTAAAGGGAGGGGGGGGAGGGGCTTGTGATACAAAAACAAAGTAAAATAAAAACTACAATACAATGCGAGAAAGCACTTAATTTTAGGGACAACTAGGGAATTGTGTTCCTCTTGGTTCGTTAACTCGACTAACCTAGCTAACATAACTACAATTGGAGATTCGTATGCAGGACGATAACTTAGATTATTCTAGTCATCTTGTGAAGGTAGTTGAGAGTTTTATCACAAGCAATGAAGAATGTAGACACCACAAGTTGCAAACCCAAAATCTTGATAGATTGGCAAAGTGTACGAGGCAAGATTTGCAATCCCCAAAATGGGTTTTTCCAAATGAAAATGATAAACTAATACTAAACCCTAAAATATTCTTGAGAGAATATTCTAAGGCAAGTTCTAAGTCTACAACGTCTCCTCTGTAAAGTAAAATGCTAACTTAATATATTTTATAATGCTTTCAAATAAATCCTAAAATTCCACAAAAAAGATAGCTGGCAACTGGTATGCCTCCCAGGTACGACTCGTAGGGTGGCCTATGAGTCGTAGTCGGGGTCTCATATCAGGATCTTAGCATCTTGGACTCAGCTGGTAGGAGCACTTGGTGTGAGTCATTCCTTGGGCTATGACTTGTATGCTCCTCTCGTAGTCTAGGCCTTCAGCTTTTGGTCCAACATTTTGGCTATCTGATTCTACCCATACGAGTCGTAGTGAGAATACAACTAGTCTGACGTCTTTTAGGGGTGACCTCCACTTAGCAGATTTTTGATTTTTGATCTCTGTTTCTTGCTATGACACACCCTACGACTCATAGCTTGGGCTACGACTCGTAGGTGAGCTCGTATGTCCTATGATTCAGCAAAATCTGCAATGTTTCTTCAAAATCATGCCAACCTAACTTTTCTGCAAGAACAACACAAAAATATATAAAATCCATAAAAGGTCGCATTAAGAACTCACAAAATCCCTTGTTTTAGGCATCAAATGTGCTGTATTTTGACAGCACATCAGATAGGCAAGTCAAGAAATTGAGGGACAAGTATGTGGTTTCTGTTAAAGTCCTTGGGAGGAATCAACAAGTTGAAAGTGCTACATGGGAGGCTGAAGCAGACATGAAAAAGCTATATCCTTACCTTTTCCACTCTATTCAAGCCTAAGATATAACTGTAAGTCCTCTATGTGATTTGAAGTCTAAGTTCAGCCCATGACATATGCATACATTCATGTTTAATTGACAAGTTCATGAATATTGTACAATTATGATGAGATTCTTGAAATGATGTTTAAGTACATTATTGCATCCTAATGTGGGCTGAAATGTCATGTTTACAGCTCTCATATACGTCTCTTTGACATTCAAGGATAAATGTTCCCAAGGGGGAGATAATGTAACGACCCTAAAAAGTGCCCGAAAATGTGCCTCGAAA